>JAZHYW010009726.1:0-88532 GCA_037355805.1 Ixodes ricinus
TTTTATACATTAGTATTTTTATTTTGCTGCTGCCTGAGATGCCTGTACCAACAGCTCTTATTTCCAGTAAATCGTTATAATAAGCTGGTTGTTAGTTGTGTGGGTTGTCATTTGAGGTACTAACCTGATATAGATGCTAAAAGTGTAAAGAACCTTTTTTTAAATCCTAATTGACGTAACTGTAGAGGTTTTTTTTTGTACTGTCTCAACGATTTGATTAGGTTTCAGCAAAATGAGAGCTTGGCGCGGCACAAACTTACGGTACCTGACGTGTCTTCCACCAGGTGTCCAAAGCAAAGGAAGCACACCACGATGAGGACTTCGAAAAAACACTCGAGAGACTGGACGAGCGAGAGAGGTGACTACCCTGTTAGAGATTGTCCATTCCCTGCTCCGCCGAGAACAGTCTGATCTAGTTTTCTAGCCTCACTCGAAACTCGCTCAAATTTTGACATTCTTACAGAAAGCGTGTCCCCCGCTACGCTCAAGTCCACGCAAGAATGCTAGTGTGGCGACAAAGCAGGATGCCCCGGAAACGACACCAAAAGGTTGGGCGTCCATGCTTTTCTTTGAATCACATCAGTTTGTTTTATTGTGGTACTACGGTGCAATCCACTTATAACGATACCATATATAACGACGTACAGCCTATAATGGTCATTTTATAGGGTTTCTAGACTAGAAACGAGCAGTTTCTAGTCCAGATACAACAATAATCGGGTATAATGATTGAATTTTCGGGTTTTCTAATTATCGTTATAAGGAGGATTGCACTGTACAGGATTGCCTGGTTTGTACTCTCATGATTTCACATTTGAGAGTTTAAAGGTTCTCTGCCAGTGTTTTGGGGTGAGTTCCAGTGGAGTGTATTTAATTTTTTCCGGTTCCTTGCTGTTCACGTTGGGTTCTCTTTCATCCCCGTTTGGTGGTTGGGGTTCTTGTACTATTCGAAGACAGATATAGCTAGAAATAATGTTACGATGAAGAGGAAGAGGAAGGCCAGAAAAGAGGAAGAGAGGGACTGAGACCTTTGTCAGAAACCACCTCATATGTCACTCTTGTAATATACCACTTTACTCGAATAATAATATCATCAGTCAAGTTGTAGCAGCTTTCCAGTCCAGCGTCCTTGGCCAGGTTGTGTGCGAATGGCTGGTCATGAACCGATACTTAGTGTGTGTGAAACCAAGCCTTTTTGAGACGTTCGTTTCGATGACTACAGTATGTTTTATTTTTCAACAGTGGTATCACCAAACAAAGGAAAGAAGGCAGCCACCAAACCACCAATGGAGGACAAAGTCAGTACCAGAAAGACGCCAGAGAAGAAAAAATCCAAGGAGCCAGGTGAATATCAGTCTTTTTGTTTTAATTGAACGTAACTTTAGTAAAGTTAGTTTTTCTCAATAAAAGTTGTCACTATATGAGTATGTTAACCATCATATTTACTCGAGCAATCGGTGAAGTGTTTATGAGCAAAGTCTGCACACCCACTTTTCTGCAAAGCATGTGAATAGCCAATCATGACAATTGACAGAAGAAGCCCAGCTTTTTATCGGACAGAGATAATGTCATCAAGCAAAAATCCTATCTGTGCTCATCACGATCCGATTCTCCATGCGGTTTCTCAACCTCGTTATAAACTACATTTCTTGTGTGGAACGTAATGATTCACTGTGTGTGTGCTCTATGGGAAAGCAGACACACAGGCCTTGTTTATAAGCAGTGTGTCAATTGATTGCTCAAGTAAATATGGTGTATGATACCTTTACCAGTATTACAAGTACACTTTCAACTTGACTTTGCTATATCCATTTCTTTGTAGTTTATCAGTTGTTATGTACTATAGAGATGTTCTACTGTATGACAAAAGGTTTTTATTATTTTTTATTTTGCTTTGGGGCTGTCAAGACCAGCAGCTCACGTTTTACTTTTGTGCAAGTTGCAGCATTATCTTTTCTGGCAAACAGTAATGAAATTGCGATTGATGAAAATTACTTTCATGCTTTGTTCTGCAGAGTGGAGGAAGAACCTTTCATCTACCAAGATTGCACTATAGTCTGAGGTCGTCTTCTTAATGGTTGCTGTGTTTTTGATGCGACATCATTGGTCATTTTAATTATATCAATAATTTAATAGGACTTTCCTTAGCTTTGCTCACCAGTCCCTGAACACATTAGTAGTTGAGTATTGTGTCCTTTGGCATCACATGTTGAAATGTAGTTTCTGTGATGGCATTTTGCGGTCATAACATTTTATAGATCTATGCTCGTTTTCTCAGATCAGATCAGAAATGCTAAGTAATAGCAGGAGCTCACCTAAGGACCTTTGGCAGAGTTTATGATCAATGAAACAGAGTGCAGCCATTCCCGAGTTTATTGTCACTGCTTAGTTTCGCTGCTTTACGAGATGAAATGCAGTTTGCATATGATCCGGGTGATTATCCATTCTCAATTCTTACTTAAAGTTGGACCACTGTATACATCAGGAGTGGCCAGAGTGGCATGGTACTAGAGCTGCAGACAAAACTACTAAAGTTCGGAGAGCCGCAGGAAAAAAACAAGAGGGGGGGGAATATTTTTACCAAGAAACAACATGGAGGGAACTGTCCTTTCCAAAGGGGTCAAGTATAATTGTTGTCTATACCGAATAACACCAGGCAGCAAAACATTTCTTCAATTGCTAAGCAAAAATTTATGCAGGGTTCGCTAGCCAGCCACTGCCCCTGACATCCGTTATGCATGTGTGGTTCAAAATTCTTTCTAAAACTATAAGGGAAACAGGGACGCTGGACACATCTATGTGTCAAAAAGAAGTCCAGCTGTATGAACATACTAGTGTAGAATAAGGCTGCCAAGACTGTGAGCTTAGCTTTTTTGTTTTGTTTTAACTTCTAAAATTTTTTTTTGTCTTGGGTACATGGGAGGAGAAGGGGAGCACTCTTACGAGGGAGCTGCGAGCCGCACTTAGACCCGAGAAGAGCCGCAGTTTGGCCACCCCTGATAAATATCATAGCCAGCCATTGGACTTTCCGGAACGAGAGGTTTGGTCAGGGATGCTCGTGTATCGGACAGATGAAAGAAATGTAGTTGTTGCGTGAGAAAACTGCATGATATTTATACTGCTGGGGACTTTTTTTGAGGAATGTTGCACAAACTCTTGTTTCTGTTAGAGCCTCCACGTGTTTCCTCGCCTGTGGTGAGGCTGGAAAAGATAGCAGAGCCCACGAAGAAGGCACCAAAGAAGGAAGAAAAGCCATCAGCTGTGCAGGTTTGTGCATGACCATCCTCCTTTACCTCGCATATATGTCTTGATTCTCGACTTTTTTATTTTCTGTACTCTAGCTTTTTGTTTTAAGTAATAATAATAATAATAACAAATTAATAAAACATTGCTTAAAGTAAGGCCCATGTCCTGTGTTTTCGTTTAGAGAAGCTAATTTATAACTTTATGTTTGGAAGCATGTTAAAATTTGTTATAGAGAGGAAATTGGAGGTTTTGGAGACGGTTTACTTGACCTCCTTTCTGTGCCCTCCCCTCGCTACAATACTCAAATACATTATAAAAAAGAAAAAAAAGAAGGGATTTTTTTTTTTTGGTAATCTGGGAGGGCCTATGATTAAGGTCATGGTTTTGAGCAATTTTAAACACAGTAAAAGACTTAATTTTCGCGAGGACCTAATTTTTGAGAATTTTGCGACTTAACTACAATTGCAAAAAATAGATCCTTCGATTATGTTTCCCCGTGGTAACAAATACATAGCACACCACACCGATTTACGAAATTTTCTGCCCACAAAATATTAATATGGGGCCCGCAAAATTGAGGTTGTTTACAGCAGTACACGTGCACTGTAGATCGACTTGAAAACCAAGCACTGTTTGTTTGGTATTAAAAATTTTGAATATTTGCACACCCTTGCACAAGAGTGATCAATCAACGCTTCGTATTGATACCATTATGCCTCAACAACTTTTTATTTTAAAATTTTTTTTACTTTTTTAATTTTAGCCAGCAGAGGCAAAGAAAGAAGCGAGTCCTGCTGTGAGGAGGGGCAATTCAGCCGGCTACAGGAGCTACTTAGACAGGGAAGGCCCCAGGTTGCTGGGGACAAGGGACATCCCGGAGGTAAGGCCACACCCAGTGCAGCATGCCAACACTGGGCCGAACTCACACTGAGGCCACTGTATAAAACGGCTTACCCAGTTCGCGCAAGGCATGCCTGAGTTACCAAACTATAGTCGGTGACAGGTTAAGAACGAAGTGGAGCTCCTCCACCCCTTTCCACCTCAGCGGTGCGAACGGTGGAGAGGGAGACGACCTCCCTCTCCACCGTTCGCTCCGCTGAAGTGGAAAGGGGTGGGAGGAGCTTCCACTTCGTTCTTGACCTGTCTGTCACCGACTATAGTGACTAGAGCATACGTGTATGCAGAAAATAGAGCTTGCATTCTGCCACTCGCTGAAGTGTTCACACGTACGTCATAACAATTCGGGCGAATAGCTGGGTTGAGTTGAACACAAAACACGAACGACCAGCCAGATCCGAAATCCCACTCACTATCTGGCTAAACGACAACGTCAAAAGCTAGCAGACGGTTTTGGGAAAGACATCTTGTCTACTCGCATGTTGGTCGGTTCGTTGTACAAAGCTTGCATGCCTTTATCAGGTGCCTCGATCAATAATTGTAAGAATGCTGGCACAAAGTTCTTGCTTGCGTGCGTCTGTTATCTATGTTTGGTCGTACATATTCGATTGGTGTAGGGATCGCCCGGGTGCCTGAAGGGGTGACTC
Organism: Ixodes ricinus; assembly: GCA_037355805.1. Classification (NCBI taxonomy): domain Eukaryota; kingdom Metazoa; phylum Arthropoda; class Arachnida; order Ixodida; family Ixodidae; genus Ixodes; species Ixodes ricinus. The sequence continues at coordinate 4,791 of JAZHYW010009726.1, forward strand.
TGGTGATCACGGGAGTGCTGGAGTGCATAGAGCGAGACGACACGAGGGAGCTGCTGGAGAGGTGCGGTGCCAAGGTCACCCAGAGCGTGAGCCGCAACACCACTTACCTTGTGGCGGGCAGGGACTCTGGCCCGGCCAAGTTACGCAAGGTAATCTCACTTTCCCAACGGGGACCTGACGTGTGTCGCATCGTTTTGCCCTTCCATTTATGTGAAAATTCTGTAACAAAGTTGGTGTTGTGGATAACGGCCTCCAGAGACAGCGGCAGGGGCAGGGGGGGCTCATCACGAAGCCATCACATGCGTCCACGTTAGACGCAAGCCACATACAGTGCAATCCACTTATAACAATACCATTTATAATGATGTCCTGCTTATAACAATCAGTTTCTAGAGATTTTAGACTAGAAATGCTCACTTTCTAGTCCAGATACAACAATAATTGGTTATAACGATTGAATTTTCGGGTTTTATAATTATTGTTATTAGCGGATTCCACTGTAGTAGCATGCCGCGATGACGCAATGCGGATGTGGACAAATCCAAAATACATAAATAATAAAAAAACAAAAAAACTTTTAGCTTTTTTACTTTGGTGAATAAGGAAGACCAGCGAAGCTATACATTGTTGGAATGAGGTGTTTATAAATGTAAGGATTAAGGTGTGATCGGGTAATTGGTTATTTGAACGATTAAAGAATCAGACATATATATAACGATCCGGGGTTGTTATTTATGCTCTCATCCCGTGTGTTTCTTCTTTATCCTCGTCTGTTTTTTGCGCTGTTTCCTATGATGAATTTGCACCACCTTGCCCAACTATCCATTCTTCTATGATAGCTAGAAAGGTTGCCGCCATCTATGAGCAATGGCGGCAACCAGACTGGTTGTCTGGTTGCCGCCGTCGCTCATAGATAGTGGTAGCTGTCCAGAGTTTTGTGTAGTTTTGTGTCGACATTTGTTTGGTACAGGACACGAAACTGGGGAAACTCGCCCTTAACAGCTTCGCTGTAAAACACAAAAGGAACTTGGCTTCAGCCCCTCCTTCCCCCACTGAAGATCTACTTCTGGCATCATAGATGGCTTTAGCCGCTGACGCCTTCAGTGATGCAGGGATGAGTTCTGAAGTTTTTAGTGGATCGTGCTAAAGGACCTTTAAAATGAGAGAATGTGGCTGTGACACTACCTCTCACTTCTTACTCGACTCTTAAAGGGCAACTCCAGTTCATTTTCAGTACTAAGAAAACAATGCAGTTCTCTTTAGTGTCGCCTAAAAAATCCATGTGCCAAACATTTCTGCCTAATTCCGCCTAAAAGGTGACGAAACTGGCAAACAGGGTTTGAGGTGCACGAAATTACCAAAATCTGCTAATCCCAGCGGGCGAGGTTCGGCGTAGCCGACATGCGCACTCAATACCACCGTGTGGATGCAGCCTGACCCTGTTTGCTTGTTTTGTACTTTTTCAAGCAAATCCTACAGGCAGCACTAGCAGCGCGCTCATTGTTGGCCACGTGTTCTGCTGAACTCGCGTGCACCTGTGTGCTCCCAAGCGAGCATGCGTCATTGCTGGCAGCGTTCGTCGTGTGTGAAAGTGCCAGTTTGCGATGCTGAGTGTGGCATACTTCTACAAACCGGTCGCGACATAGTATCTACGGGTGCTCTATTGAACTTTGCTTTCTACTAATGTTTTCAAAGCAAGCCCTTGGTAAAAACTTGCCTATTTCTGCACTAAAACACAAGCTGCAGCCGCGGTAGTGCGGACGTCGTCGGGTGTAGTAGACTTCCGATTGTAGCAGACGACACTTCCGCCCTTGCGCCAAGCTGCGCCTGCCCAGCTCGGCCGCCTGGTACGTGACGTCAAGATTTGTGCCACGTGGCTAGAGATGTAGGTGACGGCACAGGAGCAGTGTTTCCCTCTGTCTGCAGGCAAGGTTTCGGTTTGTGGCAAACTTTAAATGAAAATGGCACACTTTTTCAAAAAGAAATTACTTACAGTCGTTTATTACTAGCTCGGGATATATGATCAACCAGTAACTCAAATTTCTTGAATTTGATTGTAGTTGCCCTTTAAAGGGCCTCTCCAGCCTGAAATGGGGGTCGTTAGTTTCGAATAGAAGCCTTGCGACAGTGACGTAACGGGATCAGGATGCCGTCTCCTCAGGGTGCTCCTTCCTCCACCCTGCTGACCCGCCTGTTGGTGTCGCGTCGCACTGCGTCGTGTCACTCAATGCATCTTGGGTGTCTCTTCTGAGAGCGGCTCGAGGAGGGGAACCGAACAAGGTGTGACATCACGATTAGTGGCTTCAATATCCTGTTACGTCACAAGTTTCGTTGAGTGACGAAACGAAAATGTTTGTGTCAATATTTGAGCTTCTCAAGGTAATTTCTCGATGAAATCTTAGTTATTTCGGTTCAATAATTGAGCAGTGTAATTGAAGGTACAAAAAATGGCGCGAGGCGTGAAGGCCTAGGATCGCTATTTTTAGGCTGGAGACGCCCTTTAAGGCTAGTTCACACAGTTTCGTCTGACTGTGACTAAGCACGTTTTGATCTCTTGTGACTGCCTATGACGAGCGAATGCACTGGCGACATTCATCAGGTAACCCGGAAGCTCTCCACTTGCGTATAAACAGACTAAAGGTTCTTGCAGCATTTCCGAGGTCAAGTCTATGTTTTATCGGCGAGAAACGATCCCTTATAACTGAGATTCCGTGTTTTGGAGTTCATTTTTCGCAAAATTCGGATGGTGTTTTTCGTAGTTTATTTTTCGTTGAAAATTTGGGGTTTATCAGAGTTAATTTTTGTTAGATTCGCAATTCTCTGAAATTCGAAATTTATTTTACTGTGTTCCCAAGTTTTTAAAAATTCAAAAACCAAATATACAAAGTCTGGGTACCACAACCCGTTGTCCTGAAGGAACCTCGATGAGCTAAAAGTCAAACATCCTTTTTTGTCAGTAGTTCGAGATTTCAAGGGAAACTGAAGTGGCATCTCCTCAAGACCACTGACCCTTGCTCTTATAAAAAACTTTTTTTTGCAAAACTCTGACTTTTTTTTGCTTTTTTCTTTGTTGTTGTGACCTTGAAATTCAGAATTTATCGAAAAAATCCAAATTGCAGAAAACTTTATCGGCAAGTGTTTTTTGGAGTTCGTCGGATTTATTTGTAAACACGAAACTGTACTTATAACAGTCTTACAATTATTTCAAGCCCACGGTGAAAGTATGATGCACACGCAATTACGAAGTATACTCCGATCGGACGTGTTCCAGAACTGCCCAATGGATGCCACCGGTGCGTTCCTTCTTTGTAAGCGGTCACAAGAGATCACAATGCACTCAGTCAGACTCGAATGCAAATATGTGATCAAGCCTTTAGTCCTCCCATGTTAATTGCTCCCCAGGCAGAGGAGTGCAAAGTGAAGATCCTGGACGAGGACGGCTTTTTTGAGCTCATCGAGAGTCGCTCCGGGGCGGGAGCACCACAAAGAAGGGAGAGGGGACGGAACCGGAAGGTGCGTTGGCAGCTGAGGCCAAGCCGGGAGCAAGGAGCGCCGTCGAAGAAAAGGAAAGCCGAAGCCACCGACGAACCTGCCGAGATGAAGATTCCCAGGGTTTCCGTTTCTCCTCCCGAGAAAGCGGACGTCGACGCCGCAGCTGCCTCGACGTCCAAAGTGCGCCGCAAGGCTGCCTTCTGCGGTGAGTCGATTAGCTTACTTTGGCTGCCTGGATTGGATCACTTTGGCTTGCTGGCTTTGTCATGCCTCGTACGTCTGTTTTGAGAGTTGTTTTGTGTGAGGTTCAAGCAGGAGACATGGTGATGTCGTTAAAGGGACACTGACAGGGTATTTATGCTCGCCGAGGTTTTTAGTTGTCCATGACATATGAGAGCCCAACTACCCAGAACAGAATTTGCGGATCGAAATTTGGTTTCTTTCCTCCCGAAAATCGCCGATCGAGAACTGGCTGGTTTGAGTCACGCTCACCTCATCTCCGTGGTCACGGGCCATTTTCTAAGGTTTAGACACAACCACTAAATTTAATCAAAGTCGTGGGTCATTGAAGGCACACACTCAATATTAAAAAAAGAAAGAAATATGAAACCCATTTTTTCTGGCTTCTAAAAAACTGCAAATACGTTGAATGAAAAAAAAAAAGTTGCACAGACAACCGGAAGCATTCTGTGCTTTCACAGGTTCTGCAAATTCTGTTCTGGGCAGTTGGGCTCTGATAGGTCATGTTCAAATAAAAACCTCGGCGAGCATAAATACCCTGTCAGTGTCCCTTTTACCAGCCCAGTAACATAAACATGTTATACTAATTGCAGATTTGCAATTAGTATAACATGAACAGTGGTGGATTCAGTGGGGGCCCAAATGTCCTATACCCCCCTTCCTCCTTGAATTCCACATGTGCCAAACTTTAGGGCAGGACAAAGGGGGAAGGGTGTTTTCTCAAACATCTGATATGCTGACCCCCCCTCCCTATCCCTCTGAGAAACACTCTACCTGCATCTGCGCCCTTGACCGTGAAGCCCTTATGTCATATTAAATTTGTGGTTGCCGCGTAATACCGGTGTACAAGCATGGGAGACATCGATCTAGTAAGATACTTACCTGTTAAAGTTTGTAGTAGTATAAATATGTTCGCCATTAAAGAAGGCTTCAGTGTACTCTGTAGAACGCTAATGAACTACCCAGTGTAGTTGTTGAGCCCTTGCAGTAAAGTGAAGTTGTGGCCTACATGTAATCGGTATATGGAATAGGCATTGAAAGCATTCATCTGGTAAAAATACTTACTTATTAAGACTGTTGTTTCTTTTTGCTGAGATTTCACTCTAGAGGGTTCCTAGGGTGGAATGTTGGGAGCAGTTATGGTTGTAATCAGTTACTTTTCTTTTGCTAATGTGCGTGAAAGTGTATGGTTTGTCCAAAGAGGGTTCAAGCCCCCTTTGGTCACTTCGACGATGCCGGGAACGAAAGGACGAGCCCCTTTTCTTTGTTTTCATGTTTGCCAGGAGGGGCAGATGTGGGTGGACCGGTACCGCCCCAGACGACCAAGCAGATCATTGGGCAGCAGGGGGACAAGAGCAACTGCCACAAGCTCAGGCTGTGGCTGCAGAACTGGCACAAGAACAGGGCGGGACCCAAGAGGCTCCCACGTGAGCTCCGTCTGGCCTCCGCACACATCCCACATATTTAAAAGGGTACTCCAGCGATTCTTTTTACGGTCACTGATTTGCCTTTCTTTCTTTCTTTCTTTCTTTATTATTCCTTTGTTATTCTTTTTTTAAATACACACTCGTTGCTTGGACCCATAGCCGTGGAGGCTAGTCGCGGGTCCAACATTAGAAGTAACCTTTACAATGCGGCAGGCAAACAAAACAAATGTACGCACATATCAAAGTATTCACAAAAGAATATACATACTAATTAAAAAAGAGAACAAAAAATAGAGAGTGGCATGATATTGAACTTATTCAATAACTTTGGCAATTTTTTTCTTTGCACACAATACTTGGGAGACTTATGAAGTACGAGCCGTGTCCATCGGTGTGTTGGAGCCAATTTTAAGTGCACCGACATTAAATGTAAAACCCAATATATTGCCATCCTTAAAGAAGTATTTAATTAATTTGTAAGCCAATGAATAAGTTCAATATCATGCCCTCTCTATTTTTTGTTCTCTTTTTTAATTAGTATGTATATTCTTCTGTGAATACTTTGATATGCGTAGATTTGTTTTGTTTGCCTGCCGCATTGTAAAGGTTACTTCGAATGCCGGACCCGCGACTAGCCTCCACGGCTATGTGGTCCAAGCAACTGATTGTGTATTTAAAAAAAGAATAACAAAGGAATAATAAAGAAAGAAAGAAAGAAAGAAAGGCAAATCAGTGACCATAAAAGAATCACTGGAGTACCCCTTTAAATATGTGGGATGTGTGCGGAGGCCAAACGGAACTCACGTGGGGGCCTCTGGGTCCCGCCCTGTTCTTGTGCCAGTTCTGCAGCCACAGCCTGAGCTTGTGGCAGTTGCTCTTGTCCCCCTGCTGCCCAATGATCTGCTTGGTCGTCTGGGGGCGGTACCGGGTCCACCCACATCTGCCCCTCCCTGGCAAACATGAAAACAAAGAAAAGGGGCTCAGTCCTTTCCGCTCCCGGCACGTCGAAGTGATCAAAGGGGGCTTGAACCCCCTTTGGACAAACCATACACTTTCACGCACATTAGCAAAAGAAAAGTAACTGATTACAACATAACTGCTCCCAACATTCCACCCTAGGGTACCCTCTAGAGTGAAATCTCAGCAAAAAGAAACAACAAAGTTTTAATAAGTAAGTATTTTTACCAGATGAATGCTTTCAATGCCTATTCCATATACCGATTACATGTAGGTCACAACTTCACTTTACTGCAAGGGCTCAACAACTACACTGGGTAGCCTCATTAGCGTTTCCTACAGAGTAGACCGGCTCTCTTAATGGCGTTTAACATATTTATACTACTACAAATCCTTTAACAGGTAGGTATCTTACTAGATCGATGTCTCTTATGCTTGTACACCGGCATTACACGGCAACCACAAATTTAATATGACATAAGGGCTTCACGGTCAAGGGCGCAGATACAGGTAGGTGTTTCCAGAGGGGTAGGGAGGGGGGGTCAGCATATCAGATGTTTGAGAAAACACCCCTTCCCCCTTTGTCCTGCCCTAATGCTTGGCACATGTGGAATTCAAGGGGGGAGGGGGGCATAGGACATTTGGACCCCCCCTTTGAATTCCACCACTGTTCATGTTATACTACCCTGCAAATCTGCAATTAGTATAACACGTTTATGTTACTGGGCTGGTAAAAGGGACACTGACGAGGGTATTTATGCCTCGCCGAGGTTTTTATTTGAACATGACCCATCAGAGCCCAACTGCCCAGAACAGAATTCGCAGAACCTGTGAAAGCACAGGATGCTTCCGGTTGTCTGTGCAACTTTTTTTTTTTTCATTCAATGTATCTGCAGTTTTTTAGAAGCCAGAAAAAATGGGTTTCATATTTCTTTCTTTTTTTAATATTGAGTGTGTGCCTTCAATGACCCACGACTTTGATTAAATTTAGTGGTTGTGTCTAAACCTTAGAAAATGGCCCGTGACCACTGGAGATGAGAGTGAGCGTGACTCAAACCAGCCAGTTCTCAATCGGCGATTTTCGGGAGGAAAGAAACCAAATTTCGATCCGCGAATTCTGTTCTGGGTGATTGGGCTCTCATATGTCATGGACAACTAAAAACCTCGGTGAGCATAAATACCCTGTCAGTGTCCCTTTAACGACATCACCATGTCTCGTGCTTGAACCTCGACGCAAAACAACTCTCAAAACAGACGTACGAGGCATGACAAAGCCAGCAAGCCAAAGTGATCCAATCCAGGCAGCCAAAGTAAGCTAATCGACTCACCGCAGAAGGCAGCCTCGCGGGCGACGCTTTGGACGTCGAGGCAGCTGCGGTGTCGACGTCCGCTTTCTCGGGAGGAGAAACGGAAACCCTGGGAATCTTCATCTCGGCAGGTTCGTCGGTCGGCTTCGGCTTTCCTTTTCTTCGACGGCGCTCTCTTGCTCCGGCTTAGCCTCCGCTGCCAACGCACCTTCCGGTTCCGTCCCCCTCCCTTCTTTGTGGTGCTCCCGCCCCGGAGCGACTCTCGATGAGCTCAAAAAAGCCGTCCTCGTCCAGGATCTTCACTTTGCACTCCTCTGCCTGGGGCGCAATTAACATGGGAGGACTAAAGGCTTGATCACATATTTGCATTCGAGTCTGACTGAGTGCATTGTGATCTCTTGTGACCGCTTACAAAGAGGGAACGCACCGGTAGCATCCATTGGGCAGTTCTGGAACACGTCCGATCGAGTATACTTCGTAATTACGTGTGCATCATACTTTCACTGTGAGCTTGAAATAATTGTAAGACTGTTATAAGTACAGTTTCGTGTTTACGAATAAATCTGACGAACTCCGAAAAACACTTGCCAATAAAGTTTTCTGCAATTTGGATTTTTTCTAAAAATTCCGAATTTCAAGGTCACAACAACAAAGAAAAAACAAAAAAAGTCAGAGTTTTGCAGAAAAAAATGTTTTTATTAGAGCAAGGGTCAGTGGTCTTGAGGAGATGTCACTTCAGTTTCCCTTGGAATCTCGAACTACTGACAAAAGGAATGTTCGACTTTTAGCTCATCGAGGTTCCTTCAGGACAACGGGTTGTGGTACCTAGACTTTGTATATTTGGTTTTTGAATTTTTAAAAACTTGGGAACACAGTAAAATAAATTTCGAATTTCAGAGAATTGCGAATCTAACAAAAATTAACTCTGATAAACCCCAAATTTTCAACGAAAAATAAACTACGAAAAACACCATCCGAATTTTGCGAAAAATGAACTCCAAAACACGGAATCTCAGTTATAAGGGATCGTTTCTCGCCGATAAAACATAGACTTGACCTCGGAAATGCTGCAAGAACCTTTAGTCTGTTTATACGCAAGTGGGAGAGCTTCCGGGTTACCTGATGAATGTCGCCAGTGCATTCGCTCGTCATAGGCAGTCACAAGAGATCAAAACGTGCTTAGTCACAGTCAGACGAAACTGTGTGAACTAGCCTTAAAGGGCGTCTCCAGCCTAAAAATAGCGATCCTAGGCCTTCACGCCTCGCGCCATTTTTTGTACCTTCAATTACACTGCTCAATTATTGAACCGAAATAACTAAGATTTCATCGAGAAATTACCTTGAGAAGCTCAAATATTGACACAAACATTTTCGTTTCGTCACTCAACGAAACTTGTGACGTAACAGGATATTGAAGCCACTAATCGTGATGTCACACCTTGTTCGGTTCCCCTCCTCGAGCCGCTCTCAGAAGAGACACCCAAGATGCATTGAGTGACACGACGCAGTGCGACGCGACACCAACAGGCGGGTCAGCAGGGTGGAGGAAGGAGCACCCTGAGGAGACGGCATCCTGATCCCGTTACGTCACTGTCGCAAGGCTTCTATTCGAAACTAACGACCCCCATTTCAGGCTGGAGAGGCCCTTTAAAGGGCAACTACAATCAAATTCAAGAAATTTGAGTTACTGGTTGATCATATATCCCGAGCTAGTAATAAACGACTGTAAGTAATTTCTTTTTGAAAAAGTGTGCCATTTTCATTTAAAGTTTGCCACAAACCGAAACCTTGCCTGCAGACAGAGGGAAACACTGCTCCTGTGCCGTCACCTACGTCTCTAGCCACGTGGCACAAATCTTGACGTCACGTACCAGGCGGCCGAGCTGGGCAGGCGCAGCTTGGCGCAAGGGCGGAAGTGTCGTCTGCTACAATCGGAAGTCTACTACACCCGACGACGTCCGCACTACCGCGGCTGCAGCTTGTGTTTTAGTGCAGAAATAGGCAAGTTTTTACCAAGGGCTTGCTTTGAAAACATTAGTAGAAAGCAAAGTTCAATAGAGCACCCGTAGATACTATGTCGCGACCGGTTTGTAGAAGTATGCCACACTCAGCATCGCAAACTGGCACTTTCACACACGACGAACGCTGCCAGCAATGACGCATGCTCGCTTGGGAGCACACAGGTGCACGCGAGTTCAGCAGAACACGTGGCCAACAATGAGCGCGCTGCTAGTGCTACCTGTAGGATTTGCTTGAAAAAGTACAAAACAAGCAAACAGGCGTAGGCTGCATCCACACGGTGGTATTGAGTGCGCATGTCGGCTACGACCCGAACCTCGCCCGCTGGGATTAGCAGATTTTGGTAATTTCGCGCACCTCAAACCCTGTTTGCCAGTTTCGTCACCTTTTAGGCGGAATTAGGCAGAAATGTTTGGCACATGGATTTTTTAGGCGACACTAAAGAGAACTGCATTGTTTTCTTAGTACTGAAAATGAACTGGAGTTGCCCTTTAAGAGTCAAGTAAGAAGTGAGAGGTAGTGTCACAGCCACATTCTCTCATTTTAAAGGTCCTTTAGCACGATCCACTAAAAACTTCAGAACTCATCCCTGCATCACTGAAGGCGTCAGCGGCTAAAGCCATCTATGATGCCAGAAGTAGATCTTCAGTGGGGGAAGGGGGGCTGAAGCCAAGTTCCTTTTGTGTTTTACAGCGAAGCTGTTAAGGGCGAGTTTCCCCAGTTTCGTGTCCTGTACCAAACAAATGTCGACACAAAACTACACAAAACTCTGGACAGCTACCACTATCTATGAGCGACGGCGGCAACCAGACAACCAGTCTGGCTGCCGCCATTGCTCATAGATGGCGGCAACCTTTCTAGCTATCATAGAAGAATGGATAGTTGGGCAAGGTGGTGCAAATTCATCATAGGAAACAGCGCAAAAAACAGACGAGGATAAAGAAGAAACACACGGGATGAGTGCATAAATAACAACCCCGGATCGTTATATATATGTCCGATTCTTTAATCGTTCAAATAACCAATTACCCGATCACACCTTAATCCTTACATTTATAAACACCTCATTCCAACAATGTATAGCTTCGCTGGTCTTCTTTATTCACCAAAGTAAAAAAGCTAAAAGTTTTTTTATTTTTTTATTATTTATGTATTTTGGATTTGTCCACATCCGCATTGCGTCATCGCGGCATGCTACTACAGTGGAATTTGCTAATAACAATAATTATAAAACCCGAAAATTCAATCGTTATAACCAATTATTGTTGTATCTGGACTAGAAAGTGAGCATTTCTAGTCTAACATCTCTAGAAACTGATTGTTATAAGCAGGACATCATTATAAATGGTATTGTTATAAGTGGATTGCACTGTATGTGGCTTGCGTCTAACGTGGACGCACGTGATGGCTTCGTGATGAGCCCCCCCTGCCCTGCCGTCTCTGGAGGCCGTTATCCACAACACCAACTTTGTTACAGAATTTTCACATAAATGGAAGGGCAAAACGATGCGACACACGTCAGGTCCCCGTTGGGAAAGTGAGATTACCTTGCGTAACTTGGCCGGGCCAGAGTCCCTGCCCGCCACAAGGTAAGTGGTGTTGCGGCTCACGCTCTGGGTGACCTTGGCACCACACCTCTCCAGCAGCTCCCTCGTGTCGTCTCGCTCTATGCACTCCAGCACTCCCGTGATCACCAGAGTCACCCCTTCAGGCACCCGGGCGATCCCTACACCAATCGAATATGTACGACCAAACATAGATAACAGACGCACGCAAGCAAGAACTTTGTGCCAGCATTCTTACAATTATTGATCGAGGCACCTGATAAAGGCATGCAAGCTTTGTACAACGAACCGACCAACATGCGAGTAGACAAGATGTCTTTCCCAAAACCGTCTGCTAGCTTTTGACGTTGTCGTTTAGCCAGATAGTGAGTGGGATTTCGGATCTGGCTGGTCGTTCGTGTTTTGTGTTCAACTCAACCCAGCTATTCGCCCGAATTGTTATGACGTACGTGTGAACACTTCAGCGAGTGGCAGAATGCAAGCTCTATTTTCTGCATACACGTATGCTCTAGTCACTATAGTCGGTGACAGACAGGTCAAGAACGAAGTGGAAGCTCCTCCCACCCCTTTCCACTTCAGCGGAGCGAACGGTGGAGAGGAGGTCGTCTCCTCTCCACCGTTCGCACCGCTGAGGTGGAAAGGGGTGGGAGGAGCTTCCACTCGTTCTCAACCTGTCACCGACTATAGTTTGGTAACTCAGGCATGCCTTGCGCGAACTGGGTAAGCCGTTTTATACAGTGGCCTCAGTGTGAGTTCGGCCCAGTGTTGGCATGCTGCACTGGGTGTGGGCCTTACCTCCGGGATGTCCCTTGTCCCCAGCAACCTGGGGCCTTCCCTGTCTAAGTAGCTCCTGTAGCCGGCTGAATTGCCCCTCCTCACAGCAGGACTCGCTTCTTTCTTTGCCTCTGCTGGCTAAAATTAAAAAGGTAAAAAAAAATTTTAAAATAAAAAGTTGTTGAGGCATAATGGTATCAATACGAAGCGTTGATTGATCACTCTTGTGCAAGGGTGTGCAAATATTCAAAATATTTTAATACCAAACAAACAGTGCTTGGTTTTCAAGTCGATCTACAATGCACGTGTACTGCTGTAAACAACATCAATTTTGCGGGCCCCATATTAATATTTTGTGGGCAGAAAATTTCGTAAATCGGTGTGGTGTGCTATGTATTTGTTACCACGGGGAAACATAATCGAAGGATCTATTTTTTGCAATTGTAGTTAAGTCGCAAAATTCTCAAAAATTAGGTCCTCGCGAAAATTAAGTCTTTTACTGTGTTTAAAATTGCTCAAAACCATGACCTTAATCATAAAGCCCTCCCAGATTACCAAAAAAAAAAAAAATCCCTTCTTTTTTTTTTCTTTTTTATAATGTATTTGAGTATTGTAGCGAGGGGAGGGCACAGAAAGGAGGTCAAGTAAACCGTCTCCAAAACCTCCAATTTCCTCTCTATAACAAATTTTAACATGCTTCCAAACATAAAGTTATAAATTAGCTTCTCTAAACGAAAACACAGGACATGGGCCTTACTTTAAGCAATGTTTTATTAATTTGTTATTATTATTATTATTACTTAAAACAAAAAGCTAGAGTACAGAAAATAAAAAAGTCGAGAATCAAGACATATATGCGAGGTAAAGGAGGATGGTCATGCACAAACCTGCACAGCTGATGGCTTTTCTTCCTTCTTTGGTGCCTTCTTCGTGGGCTCTGCTATCTTTTCCAGCCTCACCACAGGCGAGGAAACACGTGGAGGCTCTAACAGAAACAAGAGTTTGTGCAACATTCCTCAAAAAAAGTCCCCAGCAGTATAAATATCATGCAGTTTTCTCACGCAACAACTACATTTCTTTCATCTGTCCGATACACGAGCATCCCTGACCAAACCTCTCGTTCCGGAAAGTCCAATGGCTGGCTATGATATTTATCAGGGGTGGCCAAACTGCGGCTCTTCTCGGGTCTAAGTGCGGCTCGCAGCTCCCTCGTAAGAGTGCTCCCCTTCTCCTCCCATGTACCCAAGACAAAAAAAAATTTTAGAAGTTAAAACAAAACAAAAAAGCTAAGCTCACAGTCTTGGCAGCCTTATTCTACACTAGTATGTTCATACAGCTGGACTTCTTTTTGACACATAGATGTGTCCAGCGTCCCTGTTTCCCTTATAGTTTTAGAAAGAATTTTGAACCACACATGCATAACGGATGTCAGGGGCAGTGGCTGGCTAGCGAACCCTGCATAAATTTTTGCTTAGCAATTGAAGAAATGTTTTGCTGCCTGGTGTTATTCGGTATAGACAACAATTATACTTGACCCCTTTGGAAAGGACAGTTCCCTCCATGTTGTTTCTTGGTAAAAATATTCCCCCCCCCCTTGTTTTTTTTCCTGCGGCTCTCCGAACTTTAGTAGTTTTGTCTGCAGCTCTAGTACCATGCCACTCTGGCCACTCCTGATGTATACAGTGGTCCAACTTTAAGTAAGAATTGAGAATGGATAATCACCCGGATCATATGCAAACTGCATTTCATCTCGTAAAGCAGCGAAACTAAGCAGTGACAATAAACTCGGGAATGGCTGCACTCTGTTTCATTGATCATAAACTCTGCCAAAGGTCCTTAGGTGAGCTCCTGCTATTACTTAGCATTTCTGATCTGATCTGAGAAAACGAGCATAGATCTATAAAATGTTATGACCGCAAAATGCCATCACAGAAACTACATTTCAACATGTGATGCCAAAGGACACAATACTCAACTACTAATGTGTTCAGGGACTGGTGAGCAAAGCTAAGGAAAGTCCTATTAAATTATTGATATAATTAAAATGACCAATGATGTCGCATCAAAAACACAGCAACCATTAAGAAGACGACCTCAGACTATAGTGCAATCTTGGTAGATGAAAGGTTCTTCCTCCACTCTGCAGAACAAAGCATGAAAGTAATTTTCATCAATCGCAATTTCATTACTGTTTGCCAGAAAAGATAATGCTGCAACTTGCACAAAAGTAAAACGTGAGCTGCTGGTCTTGACAGCCCCAAAGCAAAATAAAAAATAATAAAAACCTTTTGTCATACAGTAGAACATCTCTATAGTACATAACAACTGATAAACTACAAAGAAATGGATATAGCAAAGTCAAGTTGAAAGTGTACTTGTAATACTGGTAAAGGTATCATACACCATATTTACTTGAGCAATCAATTGACACACTGCTTATAAACAAGGCCTGTGTGTCTGCTTTCCCATAGAGCACACACACAGTGAATCATTACGTTCCACACAAGAAATGTAGTTTATAACGAGGTTGAGAAACCGCATGGAGAATCGGATCGTGATGAGCACAGATAGGATTTTTGCTTGATGACATTATCTCTGTCCGATAAAAAGCTGGGCTTCTTCTGTCAATTGTCATGATTGGCTATTCACATGCTTTGCAGAAAAGTGGGTGTGCAGACTTTGCTCATAAACACTTCACCGATTGCTCGAGTAAATATGATGGTTAACATACTCATATAGTGACAACTTTTATTGAGAAAAACTAACTTTACTAAAGTTACGTTCAATTAAAACAAAAAGACTGATATTCACCTGGCTCCTTGGATTTTTTCTTCTCTGGCGTCTTTCTGGTACTGACTTTGTCCTCCATTGGTGGTTTGGTGGCTGCCTTCTTTCCTTTGTTTGGTGATACCACTGTTGAAAAATAAAACATACTGTAGTCATCGAAACGAACGTCTCAAAAAGGCTTGGTTTCACACACACTAAGTATCGGTTCATGACCAGCCATTCGCACACAACCTGGCCAAGGACGCTGGACTGGAAAGCTGCTACAACTTGACTGATGATATTATTATTCGAGTAAAGTGGTATATTACAAGAGTGACATATGAGGTGGTTTCTGACAAAGGTCTCAGTCCCTCTCTTCCTCTTTTCTGGCCTTCCTCTTCCTCTTCATCGTAACATTATTTCTAGCTATATCTGTCTTCGAATAGTACAAGAACCCCAACCACCAAACGGGGATGAAAGAGAACCCAACGTGAACAGCAAGGAACCGGAAAAAATTAAATACACTCCACTGGAACTCACCCCAAAACACTGGCAGAGAACCTTTAAACTCTCAAATGTGAAATCATGAGAGTACAAACCAGGCAATCCTGTACAGTGCAATCCTCCTATAACGATAATTAGAAAACCCGAAAATTCAATCATTATACCCGATTATTGTTGTATCTGGACTAGAAACTGCTCGTTTCTAGTCTAGAAACCCTATAAAATGACCATTATAGGCTGTACGTCGTTATATATGGTATCGTTATAAGTGGATTGCACCGTAGTACCACAATAAAACAAACTGATGTGATTCAAAGAAAAGCATGGACGCCCAACCTTTTGGTGTCGTTTCCGGGGCATCCTGCTTTGTCGCCACACTAGCATTCTTGCGTGGACTTGAGCGTAGCGGGGGACACGCTTTCTGTAAGAATGTCAAAATTTGAGCGAGTTTCGATGAGGCTAGAAAACTAGATCAGACTGTTCTCGGCGGAGCAGGGAATGGACAATCTCTAACAGGGTAGTCACCTCTCTCGCTCGTCCAGTCTCTCGAGTGTTTTTTCGAAGTCCTCATCGTGGTGTGCTTCCTTTGCTTTGGACACCTGGTGGAAGACACGTCAGGTACCGTAAGTTTGTGCCGCGCCAAGCTCTCATTTTGCTGAAACCTAATCAAATCGTTGAGACAGTACAAAAAAAACCTCTACAGTTACGTCAATTAGGATTTAAAAAAAGGTTCTTTACACTTTTAGCATCTATATCAGGTTAGTACCTCAAATGACAACCCACACAACTAACAACCAGCTTATTATAACGATTTACTGGAAATAAGAGCTGTTGGTACAGGCATCTCAGGCAGCAGCAAAATAAAAATACTAATGTATGAAGAATAAAAAATGCTGGCAATTCACTTTAAAGGAATTTTGCTGTATGGTTAAAATACTCTTATATAACAGAGCAAAGGTAAGAAAAGCTTGTAATGGAAATACAGGCATTTGGAAAACTGGTATATAGTAAAAGCACTAAACCATGAAGATTTCTTTTTTTTGTCAATTGTTTTTACATTTAGCTGCTCTAACAAAGCACTAAAACTACCAAATAAGCTTTCTGTATTTTTTTATTGTAAGCAATTTTTTTTTTGGTTACAGCATGCAACAAACTTAAAGTAGAAACAGTTTTAGAATTTGCACAAGAAGGCTACATTTAGAAAGGCTACCTTAGCGCTTGGTCCCATCTCGTCTTCCTCGTGTCCTCGTTTTTTAGGCGCTTTACAAGATAAACATGTACCAACTAGCCCACATATCCATTTTACCGTAAACCTTAGCCCCAGTATGCCATAACGAGTCACTGTGGATGCACTACACAGCCAAAAGGAACTAGGTCCTAGAAAGTATGAACATGGCACCCACCTCTTTTGCCTGTGCAAGCTTTTTGGAGAGGGACAACTTGGGTTTTGGAGTGGAACCGAAGAAGTCATCAGGAGTCACGGGCACCAGCTTCTTTGCCGGAGGATCAGAACCATTCGTTTTTGGCTTCTTTCTCGGCGACACTCGTGCAGGAGGCGTGGGCGACTTGGATACTGTTGGCTTCGGATCTTTGGGTGGATCGGAGTCTGCAGGACACGCCATGGAAAATGAATATTAAAAGAGAAAAATATCTATTACAACTATCAAACCAAGGTTAGATGCCAACACAAAAGCTTCTTGGATGAAAAATATGAAGCTCTGTAGCTAAAACAAAAAAAAAAGACACGGCTCTCAAAATTCACAATACAAAATATGCAAGCATTTTTTTTTATACATAAATTAACCATATTTTCCGGGCTATAGACACCACCCGGCGCATAGTCCGCAGGGGCAAATTTAGCCTCAAAGTAAAGTTTGCTTAGATAGCACGCCAGTGCATAGTCTGCACGCCGTGCACAGTCCACACTTAGTGCCTAGTTCGAACATAAAAATTATCGTACACAGCACACCTCGAGATATGCCTGCTGTATTAGCTCACAAAGAAGCTTGTATCATACATAGATCAACATTAATACACTCTGTTATCCATAAAATCCTTCATGTTTTGTCACAATGAACGACCTAGAAGAAAACAAATCCTTGCTTAGTTTCCACGTGTAGATAGTCTGCGTTGGGTAAATTTTAAACTTTTAAACATGCATATTCCGCATGCAAACATGCGGACTATAGCCCGGAAAATACAACTAAAAGCACCTTACGAAAAAGAAAAAAAAAAGTTTGTGGTTGGATTATGCTTTATACAGAGATCAATGCTGATAACACGAACGAGCGATCACCAGTTTTTCCTGTTTCTCGCTCAGGATTGAAAGGAAACGACCATAACGACTATACTTCGTTCACCCCTAAGCTGACAGTGCGGAGGAAATTGCACGCTTGTTGGACCAATCATGCGTCTATCTTTCAGCACGTGATACCAGCCCCCGCCCTTACCCACGTGCAGGGAGCGGAGTCATGTGATTAAAAGAGGCGGTTGATTGGTCCTGAAAGTGCATAGCTCCGCCCACACTATCAGCATAGGGGTGAACAGGATATAGCTTCGTGGAAAGTGCTCACTCGAAGCACCGACATGAGCACCAAAACTTCGATGCTCATCAGAACTCCGCTGAATAATATCTAAAGAAGCTCTGATCTGCTCGCACTAGCTCTGTAGGACAGAGTGAAACCAGCTGTACTAATATTTAGACTAAAAATATTTTTAAAAACAATTTACCATCGTCACTGTCGCTGACCAAGACAGTGGAGTTTCTCTGTTGTTTTCTTGCCTTTTTCGGAAGGGGATCCTCTTCGTCGGAATCTAAAGAAAAGAAAGTTTCTTATAGATTTTGTTTCTGCACAGTTTTCTACACCAATGTGAAGAAAAGTATGCTACCAACCTGTATCGTGCACTATAATTCGGCTACGCTGCTTCTTGGTGTCAGTTTTCTGAAACGGACGGCATTTATAGATATTGGTTAAGCATATCACCTTACTCGAGCTAAAAACAAATAGACTCGCGTCAAGTAAGGTTCCCAAAGATGCAAGGCATTAGTGTTATCAACAGTAACCAACAAACAAAAATATCACGGGACATGGTCAACCCTCAAAAATTAAGGCCCGTTCACACTCTTGCGACCGAGAGAGACAAGACCGGTTTTAATCCTCTTACGACGTCTTAGGACCAGCTCTGCAGCAGCGCGCCCAGTCCTAAGACGTCGCAAGAGGATTAAAACCGGTCTTGTCTCTCTCGGTCGTACTCAGTTGCAAGAGTGTGAATGAGCCTTTATGGCGAAATGCTAAAACCGGTCATGTGCCAGCCTCCACACCAAACGCATAGAAGCCGACAAAACTAAAATGAAGGACAAGATCAAATTTAATTCTTCCCCAGCTTTCTCAAAGACAAGCAAATGAAAAATGTGCGCACTAGACTTTGAGTGTGCATTTAATTTTCCCATGTCCTACTTTGTCAAGGGCTGCTTAGTCTGTCCCAAAAAGATAACAAGAAACACAAGGCTAAACTCAAAAGCAAGTTTGAAATACTGAAAGACAGCTAACAAGCTCCACATGCAGAAAGTGAAATGCCATCTAACATGTGCCATTTTATTGAACAACTCCCCATATATATCACAAAACCAGACTTTTTCTTCTTTTTTTTTTTGCCCATTAATTTTATTTACTATTTTAACTTCAGAAACATTCCCTTTCTGTTTCCCAGATTTCACGATACAAGTGGGAATTAACGAAGTCGGCTGCTCAAAGCACCACACTTTTAGTGGAACTTTCTAACGCTACAAACCACAGCTCAACATGAAATAAAGTCAGACGGACAATCCCGAACAACCTTGGGGGCCACTGTCTCCTCTTCATTTTTAGAGCGTTTGAAATTCGCACCGGAGATTTCTTTGTCTCTTTCTCTTTGGCCGGCTTTGTCTGCTTGGGTTCCTTTGCAGCCTTGGGTTGCTTTGACTTTCCCTTGTCGGGAGCTGCAACACTCTTTTTGGGCTCCTCGTTGCTTGGCTTCTTTGCGGAAGAACTTGTAGGAGTGAAGAACTTTCGAATATCCTGAAACCGCATGGCACACACCCTCATCCATCACACCTTGAGAAGATAGTAAAACCTCTAACAAATGTACCTTATCTAAGAGTATGCTGCGCACATTTCTAAGGATATCTACCAGTGTCAAAGTCAGCTGAACCCTGATAAGATATCATTACTGACTGCGGTTTAAGCAAACAAATGCAGTAGGCAGTTTCTCTTCTGTCTGACCTCCATACCATGAGAAGGTAAGACGCTCTTCAAATTATGACAGCTCTCTCAAATCCTTTTTGTCCCAAACGTGTGAAGAAGCACAGGCTACATTACAATTGGCATGTAAATAACAAACCTTGGTCTCCCGACTATCGCAATACATATGTATCGCGATAGTATCTTAGAGATGCTTTCGAGTATCCGTATCCCTGTGTCGAGGTACATTCGGAATATGTATTTATATCTCAGTCGTGAAATACATTAATGATGTATAGAATGTAGCGCGATACTCTGCCAGGCTCATGTATCCCATTACATTTGTTGTCAAAATTAACTATCAGCTTTATAGACCCTTTCAAAAGTCTCAGAACAGTGAAATAAAGCTAGATCTGGCTGGGTATCCTGGGCAGCAGATGCTATCTTGAAGGGTGCTCTTGGTTTACTTATGTCACCCAAGTATGAGTTTCGTGGTGTGGTGAGGAGGTTGCGGGTAAAATACAACAGCCATTTCTTTTTCACGCAATAAGAAATTATTTTTCTGCTCCGAGTAATAATAATAATAATAATAATAATGTTTTATTTTTCTTTAGTGCCTACAAACAGCTGTAAAGCCTTTTGTGTGGTAAACTGTCATTTCGTGTTTACATCGATACTATTTAAAATACAAGCATGCACAAACTTACACACATTTGTAAGGACAATACAAGTTTGCAGAGCCAAGACAAGCCTACACTAACTCTTTGTTGGATTAAAATATACTCTTTCAAGGCCGACTTGAAGCTAACAAAACCAAGAAAAATATCAACGTCACAATTGTGTATATTATAGGCAGACTGCATCCGACACAATGGCGATGATTCACAAATTCTAGTGGGATAAAATGTTAAAAAATGGCGACTAGCTCTGAATGGCACATGAAAGTCTATATTCATAAGTAAATTTTCAGTGTTAACAGTACCATGCACTACCTTATGAAGAAAATGAATGTCTCTAACAGCCCTCCTCGTTGATAGCCTTTCAAGGTTAAATAATGACAGCAACAAATCGTAACTAAAAAACAGTTTCCGACCAATGTATTGGTCACAAATAATTCACATAAATTTCTTCTGCACACGCTCAATGATTTCAACTTGTGTTAAAGATAGTGAATTCCAACTAATTAGAACCAAATTCAAGTCCTGAGCGTACAAGGCTACAGAACAGACGCACTACAGATAATGGTGAAGTGAAAGAACTAGATAAACGAGTGATCATTCCCAACTTTCTTATCGCTGATCCAACAATCTTAGAAACGTGCGCAGTGAATGATAGAGTACTATCGATATAGACACCAAGGTCTCTTACCAGAGATACACGATCTATCACATTTCCCTCAAGCACATAAGGGTAAAAGAAAACGTCCCGCTTTCTATATAAAGAAATCACTTTAGGTTTTTCAGGATTTAGCGACAAAGCATTTTTTCTACACCACTCAGAAATTGCACCAATATCAGTTTGCAATAAGAACAAGAGACTGAGTGGTACCATTAATTTATTATAAGTGAGAGTGGATTGGTTCCTCAATTGTTTTTTATGTGTTTTGTGGTGCACTCGCAGCCATCTTGTTATGATAGATAAGTGTGTGTTCTCGTGGCTACGAAAGTATAAAGGCTTGCGGTTGCATCATCCTGTTATTCTAGAGTCTATTCCCATCAGTCACGAGCTCATAAGTGACGTGATTAGCCCGAGTCATTTTGGAGCACCCTTTGGAGCAGCCAGGAGTCCATTTTGGAGCCGCACAAAGTACTTTTTAAGCATAAGCACACATTTCATTTTCAGTCATACCAGTGTGAATATGTGTTTATGTCTATTCTGCCTTCCTGCTTGTGCACCCTTTTGATGGCATTAACAGCATGCCAGGTTTATTTCCTAGCTAAGAGAAGCTTAATTGCATGTAGAAGCACAAGGCACAAAACAAGACACTGATTTATGAAGGGCAGTATGAACTACTGTGCGTGGTAATTTTAGGCACGAAATCAGACGTAAACCAAATAGCATATTCTACTGATATAGTGTTCGAATATATTAATTTCGAGCACCCTAATTGATGTTTTCGTTAAGTTCTAAAGTTGTAATAAAATTGCAGTTCTTAATTTAGATAGAAAACAAAGCTTCTGTCATACGGTTATGAACATCATTGACATTTAATAGACAAAACTTTACGATAACAAAACTCAGCTTAAAAAACAACCATGTCACACTCATTCAGGTTATTCCCAGGCTTGCATTTACTGCTCCAGCTAATTTAGTTCTAATTTACTGTATTCACCGTACCAACGGAGAGATGGAATCTATATAAAGGAAATAACTAAACGAGAGTTGACATAAAAAGGAACCCTAAAGAGCAGTCTATCAAAAGTTTTCTCGCAATACTTGAGTATCCTTTATGAATCTAGGATATCAAAAGGATATCGACGGAATATGGCAGTCTAATATACAGGGTGTTTGGTTAGAGGACAGGCCAATGTAAAGAATTTGCGAGAAAGGCAAGGGTTGTTTTAAAAATTAATTTATCAAATTTTGCACCTTTTCACTCAATTTGAAAATTGCTCTCAAAAAGTATGTCGCAAGTCCTGCACACAGACGTTCGGAAGAGTGACGTTTTTGGTGCAATCATGTTGTCACTTTCTCGGCAGCGTGGGTGTGCCGAAGACACGTATGACGACATGACCAAAACGACTATGTCACTCTTCCAAGCACCATTGTGGGCAGCGCTTGATGCGCTCTTTTAGCGCGCAATTTTTAATCGGGCAAAAAGGTGCAAATTTTGGTCAATGATTATCTGAGAAACCATTACCTTTACGCAAATTCTTAAATTGGTCTGGCCTCTAATAGCTACTGTCTTGAATATTGTAATTCCAACATGACCTCTAAAATAGCCATATTTGAAACCAATAGCCATACACTTTTCATGAATAACAATACTCTTAGTGTATCAGGCTTAATTATCTCCGCGTCAAACGGGCCTGGCCCTGTCAAATGGGCAGTCGCCACCCCCATTGTGGCCGACTTTTAATCTGGACATCACGGCAGAACAAGACAAAAACCGTTTTTTCACTAATTCGGGCAACCACACCGCTCTCCGTCTGACTTTACATAACAAGACGCGAACGTATTGTGATTGTATCACAACATTTAAACGTTTGCAGACTGGCACGAGCCACGCAGTATCCTATAAGGTGGCAGCAGGTGGCGCTCTTTTATCTAAAGGGTCTATGCACATTTGCAAGTACGGCAGGGGCGGATCCAGAACTCCGTTTTAGGGGGAACGGAAAATTTTCAAGGATACTATTCTCCCATTCTTTCTTGTGCAAGGGGGTGCACCCATGTCAAATATCCCTCAGAGGAGGGGGAGGGAGGGGGATGGACTTTGTTTGGGGGCGGGGCCGCCCCGTCGCCCCCCCTTGAATCCGCCACTGAAGTACGGCCCCCACCTTGCTCATTGGGGTGCACATGGATGCACGACTTAGCAAGGCGTCGTAATTGGATCATGACGTGCCCAAGCACACCCCAACTGAGCAAGATGGCGGCACCCTGAAGCCATACTTGCAAACATGTACAGAGCAAACTGAAAACCAACGTTACTAAAACACTCAGTTGGGGAAACTCACCCTTGAAACTCGGACCACTCGCATCCACTGAGGCCAAACTAAATATGATAACAGCACCACCCTTTAGCAACGAATCAAATCATGAAAGTTAATTTATATTGCTACTGCGAAATGGCACTGCGAGATGGCGCCACTGGCCCTTGCGCAACTCGACCTGAACCAATACGTGAAGAAGTGCGGCTCCCGGAGTGGTCACTGCGGGAGAAATGGCGGCGCGGCGATCGGCTTTAGTTTGGTTCTGTTTGGTTCTGAAGTACGGATCGAAGTCACTTTTTTAAAGCAGGCTCTATCGCAGTTTCCCAACCGAGTTGTTCCAGTAACGTTGCTGAAAACCTACAGCCTAACTCGATTTATACAGTGGAAGCCTAATGAGATAGAAAAAGCAAAAACAAAAAGCGTGTGGTACCAAAAAAAAAAAATTACTTGCAAATATAGCAGCAGAAGCTC
Organism: Ixodes ricinus; assembly: GCA_037355805.1. NCBI lineage: Eukaryota > Metazoa > Arthropoda > Arachnida > Ixodida > Ixodidae > Ixodes > Ixodes ricinus. Next base: position 28,183 of record JAZHYW010009726.1, read on the forward strand.
CTCCGACAAAGCCCTTTACAGAGCTTTACTCTTTCCTGTTCAGCAGAATGAATGCTGGTGAGGAGGCAAGTGAAGAGCTGATAACTTTTATGAGGAGCTCCCTTGCTCTTGTGCTAACAACCCGCTGGGTCAGTCAAGCTGATGCTAAATTTTTGATAAGCTGGTTTCTGGTTCAAAGAGGTTCGTAGACACAACTGCGCGAAGGAAGTAAAAAGACGGGAAAAATATTACGAAAGCAAGACTAGGGTAAAATAAGGAACAGCACAAACACGAAGTCCCAATGTTTGTCCTGTCTCTTATTTTACCACAATCTCAGTGTTTTTCGTAATTATGCTAAATTTAGACCAGCTCGCTTGCGCACTTCCTTTTTGTTCTAAAAATATATTCCATCAACGAACCACCGCTGATCACTGTTTTAAAGCAATATCGTGCGGAGGCTCTCGGACCCGTAGAGAACCTACCGTTTTCTCCCTTTAGAGATATGGCACAAAACCTGAGCCTTCAAATTCACCGTCTGTTTACTTCGCAAAACCTGTCTCGAACAAGGACATCATGGCAACACGATTTGATGACACGAGCTTTGTCGGCGACGTCAGACGGTCAGACAGCAGACAGACGCTCGCAGAACGACAGATATCGTGCTAAATGAACACTAACCATGATGAAGATGATCCACCTTAAGATCGTGCTCTATATGACACGCGTCAAGTTGTAAATGTTCCACAATTCACAGCACGTTGCAAACAACACGCACGTAAACGTTTCGCGCCATGTCGTCTTTGGATGGATGGATGGCTAAATGATCGCGGGGCTGCGGTGCTGTGGTCTTTGTAATGTGAGGTAGCTTGCGCCACCTGGTAAAACACTGTGATAATCTCTCCCTCTCTACCCTCCCTGCTCAAGAAAGGCAGGAAAATATTTACCAACACGTAAACGTCAGGGAATTCCAATAAACGTTCACTCCGCTCCGCGCTCCAGGACTAGTTTTGTTCCAAAAATCTATCCACACTTTTCACCTTAGTGGAGCAAACGCTGAAGAGACGAGTGGAGAGGAAGAAACCTCCAATCATAGCGAGCAAACAGCTTTGGGACAGGGCCAATGGCTTGTTCAGCAACCACTGCCCAGAGCAAAGACCTCTGGGGCGAGTGGTTCATTCACCCCTCCAACACCTCCTGATATACCCGCAGGCCAGGTTCATCAAGGTCCAACACCAACCTAGAATTCCCTGCAGAAAGTACACACACCTATTACCCCCGCCTCGCCCCCAAAAACCCTCCCAGAAACTTGTAACAACCCCTCATGTTGACAATATTGGATAAAGCCCTTCTTTGGAGCAGTGGTTCTCAACCTATGATGCTTCGCGGACCCATTGTGGATCGGCGGAGATGATGGAGGACCCCGTTCGTGATGAGGTGAAGGGAAATGAATAGGTTAACTATAACAAAAGATTTAATAAATGGAAATAAGTAAGGGCTAAGTGTGAAGAACACTTCTCCAATTGACATACGCACCAGAAGACTCACCCGGAAATTTAAATGTACCTGCTCAATCTGAAAAAGAATGCAATTTTTATTGCCGGGCTTGACTGACGAGGCAGGGCTTCGCGGACCCCAAAGAATCCACGGACCCCCATTTGAGAACCACTGCTCTGGAGGATCGGACAAACAAGAAAACAAAACGCATCCCTAATGTACACCTACCTCCTCCCAACTTGAAGGCTGCTTAAAAGCCCATAATTCAACGCGCGCGCGCCGTCGCGCGCACGCGCTGAATTACGGGGCCGCGCGTTCCCATAATGCAAGCGGTTATGAAAAAAAATTTCCTATAACCGCGCACGTTGCATTATGGGGAGCTTCACGTTAAATTTAGCGCAAAAGTTTTTCTACTAAATTCAGCGGGTTAAGTTTTCCCGCTAAATATAGCGAAACAATTTCCCGCTAAATTTAGCGAAACCATTTCCCCGCTAAATTTAGCGGGTTAAGTTTTCCCGCTAAGTTTAGCCCAACAATTTCCCCGCTAAATTTAGTGGGGAAATTGACATCACGTGACTTTAATAGCGGCGAAATTTCCCCGCTAGATTTACAGGGGAAATTTTCACTCAATTTCCGCTAAGCAGGAATATTTTCCCGCTAAATTTAGCGGAGAAAGTTTCGCTCAATTTAGCGGGAAATTTAGGGAAGATTTTCCGCTAAATGTGAGGGCAGCAGGCGAGGAGGATGGGAGGGCACGGAAGGGGAGGACAGGCATAACCTCCCTCCGTGCCCTCCCCTCCTCCTCCTCAAGTGCTGCGCTCTAATTCGGAACTACAGAGAATTGTAAACAACTTTAATTTTTTTAATGCATTTTATTGGGGGTGAAGTTAGAATTTGTGTAGGCGTAACCAACGTCACCACGGCCTTTTCCCCATCCGCGATTTCCCAGTTCGCTTTCTCTCCACCAGCTGTGCGTCACATGAAGGTCACAACGCACACCCCATGCGCTTCGTGTAAACGAGTGACAAGAACAAAGGGAAAGAAGACGTGTCCTGTCTCCCAGTGACCAAACGGTTGGGATTAACAAATTGCAAATGAACAAATTATGTTTTAACCAATTGCGTCGTAGTGTGAACTATACTCCGTTTCATACTTAGCGTGCAACGCTGTCAAAGCTACTGGCCCGAGCGCGTGGCTTCATCTATGGTTTTGTTTGCGCGAGAGCGCGTGCAAATGATCAACGAGATCAAGCCCCATGCTCGCGCCAAAAGCTTTGACAGCGTTGCACCCTAAGTATGAAACAGAGTTTAGTGGTAGAGTAGCGACAAAAGAAAAGAAGGAAACTGTGTTTCTATAAAAGAGATAAAAATTACTTTTCGGAATCACAACGATTGTCTGTGTGCGGGGCGTTCTGAGCATTTGATCAAAGAAGCACCTTCGTGTCTCTCTTTTATTTATTTTTTATTTTTTTTTAGTTCCATTTTGCCCTATTCTAGATTCGGTGAAAAAGGGTAGGATAACTAGGTTTATGGAAAAATTTCCTTGTTTTACAACTTTCGTTAATTTTACTGAGTCTAATTTTCACTCGCATTTTTATAGGTTTCGGAAAGGCAACGCGATCCGGGAGGTGCGGTCGGGACGGCAGAGTAACCAACAGAAGAAGAAGAAGAAAAAAAGAAGGGTTATATTGCAAAAAAAGTTTTTTTTTTTTTTGTTTTGTTTTGTTTTTGGTTCGAGTGAAGACCACTGAAGGTGGCACTTTGGTCGCTGTGGAGATAAAGTTCGGATTCACAGGTACTTCACTATAGTCTGTTGCAACTCAAGAAGGTAGGGCGAGGGAAAGGAAGGCCGGGGAGGAGGAAGCAGATGGAACGCTGAAGAGGAGAGGGGAAACCTCCTCCTCTCTCCAGCGTTCCGCCTGCTTCCTCCTCCCGGCCGTCCTTTCCCTCGCACTACCTTCTTGAGTTGCAAGGGGCTATAGTTTGTAAATGGTGAGGTCGACAGGGTCTTGTTCAGGCACGGCCGTGGTTCAGTATCTTCAGTGTTGTGCGAATATTCGAAATTTCGAATGGTGGGTTTAAATGTTATACTATTAGGTGTCGCGTCGCGATGAACTGCGATGTTCGTATTTTTGTAAGTGTTGATCGCGGCGTGTTAGCCACGTTGAGCGCACCTTTTACTGAGCACGAGTGCACTGCGGAGAAACAACACCCACGAAAGTGAGCTCTGAGCTCCGCGGATGTGCTTCTCCGCAGTCCACCGTGCCCGGTAAAAAGCGCACTCAACGGGGTGCGCCGGCACGCATCCGGAGAAAATCCCACTTTCAAAGCGGGGTGGTGCACGCGCGCGCCTTCTATATTTACAAATAAACGAAAACTTTGCGAATGCTGATATCTACATCGCAGTAAAATGTTCAAAATTAAACTGTGGCTGTTATGCAAGAGTTTTTGTTAGGCGGAGATGTCCTGTCAACCTGCGTTCATATTTTGCGATTCTTCTTTTTTGTCTTTTTTTAGATTAGAAAAATAATATTTGCATATATTCACCCCTAAGCTGAGACTGCGGTGTGATCCACGTCCTCGTTGGACCAGTCTTAAGTCTTCCTTTTGTTATGCGGTCACGCTCACGCCCGTACCCACGCGTCAGGTCATGTGACAAAGGGAGGCGGCTGATTGGTCCGGTGGGCACGTAGCTCCCACCGCACTCTCAGCTTTGAGGGTGAAAGAAGTACAGGAAGATTTGTAAGTCCACTCAATTAGGTATACCTGGGCATTCCTATAGGTTTAATCTTATGTCAAATCCGTCCTTACTTGTATTATCAAGACGTCGGAATTTCTGAGGTCACAGTAAGTCCATAAGTATAGTTAGATTAAAATTAGCTTATAAATTGGCAAGTGGAAGCTTGGGAACAACCTTCACGAGTGTAGCTGGATTTTCGTTTAACACAATAGTCAGACTTTGACTACTTCAAGCACATTGTACGTAAAGTACTACTTCAAGTATACGTTTAGAAAACTTGTACCTGACTTGAAGTACATTCCTTGAGTTTGAGTATGGACTTCCACTTTACCTAAAGTATGTTTTCCGGTGCTTTCCGAAAAAAAGTACAACTCCCCACTTTAAAGGGTAAGTGAAAAAAAAAGTGATTTTATAAAGAGCCTATATGGGACAAGCATGTCACAAAACAAATCTTCCGCGAAAAAAAAATCTTTTTTTCTAGCAGTATTTACGCTACAGGGCGTAATTTAGTCGGAGTAACAACTTCTCCACATTTGAAACTCCCGCTCTTTCGGCGCGCGCGGAGTGGTTGTTATACGTCACTCCGTGACGTATAGCGGCCACTACGTGACGTACAATACCAACTTTGTGGCGCGCGATTTAGAACGGACGAAATAGCAGCAAACTAAAAGCAGTCTCGCGCAAAAAATATTGCTGTAAAAAATCTTGTTTTTGGCAGAAAAATTGTTTCGTGACATGCTTGTCCCAATTAGGCTGTTTAAAACTACACTTTTTTTTCTTTGCACTTACCCTTTAAAGTACAACTCCCGACTTCAAAGCACATTCTCCAAAAATTTGTCTTGTTAAATTTGTTTCACAAAATGATGTTTTGTCAACTCTGAAGAAATACTGGAAACGCGAGCATAAGGCTCATCGCTCCGTTTGTAATGGGGCGGCTTTCCCGCTGCATTTCACTCTCGCTACTTCTCGATCGGTCAGCGCAAGCGGGGAGGATCCCTCGGCTTTCCCGCACTTACCATGCGCTCGCGTCCTTGGCTTTCCCAAATACACAACTTCTAACGTCGAGTATAAGAGTTCACAAACCTCCAGCAAAAAGTGTCGTCTCGTCATGTGAAAACGCACTTTCGTCTTCCGAGACGTCATCTGGTTATTTCTCGATTGAATTCGTAATTGCGGATACAAATAAGTGCCTTGTAAGTTGATTGTGTTAAATACTTCGTAAGCAAAAGCAAAACCACCACTTTGTGGCCACTTGACTTTATCCAATATTCGCCACCATTTCCGATTATAACTGATGCACCCCCGATTACCCCTAGGGCAGTGCATACCAGCTAGTTCAAAAATAAAAAGCAATATAACGGGAATCAACGGGCATCATAAAATATTGTGCTAAAATGTACTTGTACTTTACTTTGAAAGTACATATTGCACCCGGTGTACTGACTATTTTGAAATGCATACCCTCAGGTGAACTTCGTAGTTTACTGTACTTCACCCAGCACTGGCAACAGTAGTGAAAGGCTGGGAGAAAAGTACTATTCGATTTGAACATTCGGCCAAAGCCACTATTCCCTTCGAATTCGCTTCGACCTTCTTAAAAAATCGTATAAACTTATACTGAGCGAATTTAAAATTTTCACCTTTAGGTGGTGCATTTATCATAGTCAAATTTTATGAATGTGGGTTTCAGGATAATATTTCAAGCCTAAGAAGCACGACGAAAATAATCCCTGGAGAAGGGAAACAAGGGGGACGAAGGTCAAACACAAATCTCCAAACACAGCTAAGTGACTGGTGCGCGACCGAAAAATCTGCCTGGTCCTGGTATCGAAGCAGAGACCTCTCCATTTCCAGTGCAGCACTTTACCAACTGAGCTAACCAGGAGTTAGACGTCGGTAGAGCAAACGGGTTTAATCAGCTGATCAGCTATCACCACTGTAAAACCAACAAGGGTGAGCGGCTTACATTTTTAAGGTTATGATGATAATGCAATCAGATGCAAAGGTGCAAGAGAGCTGGACAAAAATAACGAAAATAATCTCTGGAGAAGGGGAACAAGGTCGACAAAGGACAAACACAAATCTCCAAACACAGCTAAGTGATTGGTGCGCGAACGATAAAATGGTAGAGCCATTTTATCGTTCGCGCACCAAGAAGTTTGAACTTCTCCAGTGGAGAAGTTCAAACTTCTCCACTGGAAATGGAGAGGTCCCTGGTTCAATACCAGGACGAGGCATATTTTTTCGGTCGTGCACCAGTCACTTAGCTGTGTTTGGAGATTTGTGCTTGTCCTTTGTCCCCCTTGTTCCAATTCTCCAGGGATTATTTTCGTCATTCTTATCCAGCTCGCTTGCACCTTTGCATTTAATTGTATTATCATATAAAGAAGCTGTTTTTTTCTTGTATAGGAGGGAAAAAAACGTCTGGTTGACGGCGCTGTATTTCACACATGGCACAACATAAAGCAAAAAATGGGAAAGCTTCTTTGAGATGAATACCCGAAAGCAAATCTAGCAGCACCGAGCGTGATTGGTACCATCTGCGAATAGCAGCATCTACCGAACGGTGTTGGCCATTTTCCTTCCTCTATTAAAAATAACCATTCAGCCCTAATTTGTTATAAGACCCTCTCAGCAATTCAAAGTTCAAACTTCTTCAGCCCATTAGACCCCTCAGCGCTTCAAACCCTTCAGCCCTTCCAAGCCTTCAGCCTTCAGACCCTTCAGCCCTTCCAACCACTCAGCCCTTCAGCCTTTAGATGCCCGAATGACTGTGAAATATAGAACAAAATACAGTTTAAAAAGTCTTTAGAAGTTTATTTTAGACATCGCGGTTAACATGCATGTTCAAACTCAGGAAGACAACAGGTACCAATGTGTACCCAAACCGGGCGCAAGCATCTGTAGACAGAAGCAATCAGAACAAACAGTGGCAACCGAGTTCTTTGTTGACAAAAATATATTTTGATCTACTGTCAGTAACAGGTTTAGCGAAAACCACGAACGCGAAGCCAACACCCGCCACCATGGGCGTCCGGAGGGGGTTCAAGAGGGCGGGGAGTACTTGTTCCCCCTCTTTGTAATCCCATGGGCATTGGCGATGAGATACGAGATGTTTTGGTGCAGTGCTCTTATTGTTCCTACTCGTGACATCACTCCCAGGATTATCAGATGAGAATGACAAGTTCGATGGTGTAACAAGCACGATGTCAGCTCCAAATCATCGAGTTCATAAGGCAACACCGTCAAAGTTGACTGTCTGGCGCTACTCTTATTTTCGTTGATGAAAGAAGAGTAATACCAAAGGGCTCCGATCTGCCATTTGTGACCCGCACAAAACGCTTTAGCGCCTCAAATTAAAAATTTTTCCTGTCTAAAAAAATTACCCCCCCCTCCCATTAGAAAATGTTTTGCGGACGCCCATGCCCGCCACCGTTGAGGAAATCCTGATGCACGGTCACGTTGTCGTCCCTGCTGCTGTCGCAATGGCGGCCCCGGCATTTTTTTCACTCGCTGGTTGAGCTTCTGAAGCAGGATAGACCAATAGGTGCAAGGAACAGGGCATTGAGAGACCTTCCCTATTTGCACACTGAGCTGTTCTAGGAGATAGATCCCACAAGTGGGTGGAGCCGACACTGAGCAACCGTTCGTAGCGGCCGCCCGATACAAAATCGCCAAGTGGCGATTCCCTTGCGCATAGATCCTGAAGGGTCATGTGAACTCTTCCACAAATCTGTTAACACTGTTTTGATGGATCACGTAGTTTTTCGGGGAAAATAGTGACAGCTTCCACATGCCTCCCAGGAAACTATAACGGACCTCTCAGGCCCTTGAGAAATTCTTGAAGGGAACGTCAAGGCTTTTCAGAAAACTATGACGTATTTCTCAGACGTCTCAGAAATTCTTGAAGGGTACATGAAGACCTTTCAGAAATCCTAATAGTTTTTCGATAAAAAAACGTTTTTTTTTTCATGTTCAATTTTTTCTTTAAAACGTACACTCATAAAATTTGAATATGATAAATGCACCACACAAAGTCATCATTGTGAAAAGTTTCATTGCAGTCCGAAATATAAAATTATAAGTTTTTTTTTTTGTTTTTACTTCCAGTTAGCGCTCGAGAACACCCTGTATTCGGGGCCAGCAGACATGATTATAAAAAGATAAAACAGCGCTAAGAAAACGAAGGACACAGGGAATAGATATACACAGTACATATACAAGGCGTGTGGACATCTCTTTCTTGCTTCCTTGGTCTTACTAGCGCTGTTTTACTTTTTATTATTATGTATATATGTACCAACTAGCCCAACTTAATACACACGAATGCCTGTTATTTGTATGCCCACGCACACTGCCCCTAAAGGTGTATCCACACGACGGACCAAATTGCTGTTTTGGTCCGCGGGCCGCGCATCACGTGATCTTACGTCACCGGTTTTCGAGGTCCGCCGGCGGTCCGCGGCCCGCGCTTCTGAGAAATGCCAAGCGACTTTTCTCGCCCGGACCTTGGCGGCGGACCGCGGCGTTTTTAGTATAATTGAAGCGCTAAGTCTGGCAACAAGCTGGCTGTTGACCGCCAACTGTTGAAGACGAAGAAGACGAACCTTTTGTTGTGCGACGAAAAGAGTTGACTATGCAGACCAAGATCTTTCCTGCACATCCAGGGCTTCATCCAGCATGCCCTTTTCGGTTCACTTAAGTCCTCCTCGTCCTCAATAGTCAACGCCAGGGCCACCGCGGCCAAACGTCTCTTTCGTTCAACCTCATCTTGGCTCCTTACAAATAGCCTCAAAGCAGCTCGCTGCATGCGTTTGGTGGAGCTGTGAGGTCGAGGGTTAGACCGGCCCGTTCGCTCTGTCGTCTGCTCTTTTGGTCCGCCGTGTGGATGCTCATTGCAGCCGGGCGGCCCGCGGGCCACGCATCACGTGATCAATCGGTCCGCGGCTCGGTCCGTCGTGTGGATACACCTTAATGGCCGATTCACACGACGGACTGATCCGCGGACGGATTGATCACGTGACGACATGTCCGCGGATCGTCCGTCTCCCAAGCGCATCCACACGAGGGACACGACGAGCAGACGCCAGCGAGGACGGACCGAACCTGTTCGCCACCCCACAGTGCCGCGAAACTCCAACATCGCACCTTGGCACCGTTGTCCAAGAGAGAAATCGACGTTTGCTACCGCGATAATGAATCGTACGCCGCTGTTACGTACAGATCGAGACAAAACACCGTGATAGGCTTCGCGCGAAGCGCCACAAGCTTTACTGACCCAAAGCATGAGAGTGACACAGGCATGGTCCTGCTCGAGAAGGGTTCCGCGTAGAAGCGACGAAGTTCTGGGCTCGCGGAGGGGCGTTCGAAGATGTCTTCACGCACTCCGCGCTCGTGCACAACACTCAAGTTCACCACAGCCACAGGAGAGGTCTTGCTCGGTGAAATCCTGATTGGACGTGCAAGAATTATCGCGGCGTGCTAGACGAGTTTTGACGGGAGCTTCTTGACGCGGACCCGGAGGAGTACCGGAACCTGCGTCGCGTCAGCCAGACAAGTTTCTGCAGTTTCTTTCACACGTGAAACCAAGAAACGCGCGACAAAATGAACCAGCGAACGCACAACACACAACGATGCGCCATTTTTGTTTTCATCGCCCAGAAACAGAAAAAAAAAAAGAGAAAACAATGTGCCGTTGCCAGACTAAACGCTTTTCAAGTCGATCTCCCGCCAAAAGTCCGCGAGTGAAAAAGGCGCTCGACTTTATCAGTCCGCGCGTCCGCGGACGAGGCGCGGATCGCAGGAATCGGTGACGTGCCGGTCACGTGGTACACGGTCCGCGGATGAAAATCGCGATTCGGTCCGTCGTGTGAATCGGCTATAAGATACACACACACACACGGATCACTACGGTCCTAACAGCGTCGGGTGCCGGCTAAGTGTGCCATGACCGCAGTACGGCAGTTTCGACAGGCAGGAGGTCCTCAGGGAGGAATGGCAGTAATAGGGTCGCGCGATGTCTCGTCGTTGTCAGTTGCCCGCCGATTGAGTCCGTCCGTGCTTAATCCGCTTGACCAGGACTTCGCAATAAGCGCTGCTTTTGCAAGACGGGATCTGCAGCGAAGGCGGCAATCGCTGCTTGCAAAATGGCAGCAGTTCGCGGAGAGAGTCGAATGGTATACCGCTTATACTCAGTTGCTCGTGCGTCACACAGAACAAAAACAAAACAAAATACACGGTGTCGCTGCAGACATCATGATGACTCATTTATCTGCGGACACGTCTCATGTCCGTCCATGTTTGCTTCATACATGATCCAAACATCTCTGTAGACAGTTTTTGTATGAACAACGTGGTACAGGGCAGTCATACAAGGAAAGAAGGAACACGCCTCAGAAGGTATCTTTTGTTTTGTATGATACATAAGCAGTGTTACCGCGGCTTTAAAGCTGACAGTGCGGTAGAAGCTACGTGCTAGCCGGACCAATCAGCCACCTCCCTTCCTGACCCCACTCTAGTGAGTGTGCGTGCGGGCGGTGGCGTGACCACGTTACAAAAGGTAGACGTATGATTGGCCCAACGAGCACGTAGTTTCCACCGCACTATCAGCGTGGGTGCGACCTCTATCTTGCTTGACGTTCAAATTGAGGAACGTTGTTTCATTTAACTTTTTCTGAACTCTTTTTTTTTCTTGCGCAGTTTTTATTTTTAGATTTTAATTCCTCGTTTGTTTTATTGATCTTTGTTTTAATACTCGGGGGATGGGGGATTTTGAGAATGAGTTGATTTACGGGAAACAAAACTAATGGGGAAATAACTCGGGGTCGTGACAGAGGGTGCGAAACGGGCTCTTGAATTGAAATAAATATTCACGGGTGTTAAGAAGCCGCCTCCCGCCCACACACACGCTCCCATGTTTTTGAGAGAATCGTCTGCTTGTTTGTTTCCAAAAAAAAAAAAAAAGGTATGGTAAGGTTTTGATTTAGTAAAGCAAAAACCAAATATTTAGTAAGATTTTGACTTATTACAGCAAAAACGAAATTTTCAGTAAGATTTAACAAGTTTGTAATGAAAAATTAGGTAGTTTATCCTTCCATTGTTGTAGTATTCATTCTTCTGAAATCGCTAGCGTAGACGGGAAAACTTACAAAGCGCAACAAAGTTAGTGCACAGACGACGACATCTCTTCTCTGTAACTGGTTAGGGTGTGTACTGCCAAAACGTTTACCACCTGAGGTAGTGACTCACAAAAACATAATTCACTGCATTGGTACTTTTTTTAATGACAGAAAACCCTTACGTGAAAAACCAGCGATCGTGTGTCGAACCGAAATTTTTATCGGTTCGGTTCCGGTTCGGGTTCACGGCTTTCGGTTCAGCTCCGGTTCAGTTCCGGGAAGCAAAAATAACGGTTCGAACCGGTTTGAACCGCAAAACTGAAAAAACTATTTTCCGCGTTTCTTTGGCAATAGGCAGGCACTATTTCAACAACGAAACAAGTATCTACTGGGTGAAACAAGGAGACGGCAGGCTCTTTAAATCGACCGGAAAATTCGGTTTCTTAACCTATCGCGCTACGATTTTGTGCAGCGTTGCCCACAGATGGTGCATTTTTTTGTAAAATTTGCAAAGAACGAACTTACCTGAGGCAAACGTAAAGAAAAGAAAAAGGCTTAGCTCCTATGGAAACGCAGCGACGCCACCGGTCTGCAAACAACACGGCGCCGTTTCGCACGGGAGACAAGAGATGGCGCAACGAACGCCACCAACGAACGAGCACACGGCGCCGAGAGCCGGCACTTTAGCAGACGATCCTTTCGACTCAAGAGCGGCTCGCGTTCCGCAGTCGGCGACAGTCGCAGAAACAAAAACAGGCGCGGTAACAAGGAACTGCAGTTCCTTGTCTGCTAAACACGATGGCTCTCGGCGTCGTCTGCTCGTTCGTTGGCAGCAGCTGGCGTCGCGACCGCTTGCGCCATCTCTTGTCTCCCGTGCGAAACGGCGCCGTGTTGTTTGCAGACCGGTGGCGTCACTGCGTTTCCATAGGAGCTAAGCCTTTTTCTTTCTTTACTTTTTCCTCAAGTAAGTTCGTTCTTTGCAAATCTTACAAAAAAATGCACCATCTGTGGGCAACGCTGCACAAAATCGTAGCGCGATAGGTTAAGAAACCGAATTTTCCGGTCGATTTAAAGAGCCTGCCGTCTCCTTGTTTCACCCAGTATATAGCTTTTTATCATTCGTAGAATCCACTTTTATTGTCAGGTACAAAATAAATTGAGTTATTTAATTTCGATGACACAGTAAAACAAAGCTAGATTAACCCCCGAATTCATAGATGTGACTTGCCCTGAAGTCGAGCTTCAACTTGCTCAAGCTTGAAGCGAACTTGAAGTGCCAAAATTTCAAGTCTGGGTTGGACCTACCTTGAACGCGACTTCGTAGTCATTTCAACATGGCGGCTTGCTGATGTGATGTCGCATATGGGATCGCCGCATTCAATATTTGTGTCCTGTAACTGCGGTGTTGCCCTCGGTGACGGGTATTTTTCGCCGAGAGAAGCGGCCATTCCTCCGTGATCGAATGCATCCCGCCGGGAAGTGCGACAACGAACGGCAACGGCGCAGGAGCTGCTCGGCCGCGACTTGACCGCCTGATCCGAACGGCGACAACAGGCGGTTGCCGCTGATACCCAAGCTACAGTTGCTCGTCACGCTGCGACTTTTGCTGGCAGGATGTTTCTAGCTGTCAACATTTCACAACGGACGGCGTGCGGTGCATTCGGGAGAGTGACACGGCGTCTGTCGCTCGGACGGCTCGGACTCGTCCACTACGCCGGGTGCTCCGAAATCATCCACCTCCTTCGAGTAGCCGGGTTCACGCACGCGTGTATCAAGAGCCCGGGTCCCGGTGGCGATTATGCAGACATTTAGGAGACCTTCAAAGCAGTTAGTTGCCTGCATAACTATCAGGCGGGTTCCCCCGTTTACCGAAAATAAACAAGCCTCCAGAGCTTCTGGCACGAAGAACCATGCAGCTAGCATGTGTGGTGTGCACGCACATTTACTGATGTAAGCTCTTGACCCCTAATATGTAACGTTCCCTGTATGCATACTAGCAGCTGTTAAAAACAAAAAGCGCCGAAATAAAACAGGGACACAAAGGGAAACAGGACAAAACGCGTTGTCCTGTTTCCTTCGTCTCCGTCCCTGTGTTTTTTCGGCGCTTTTTGTTTGCAATGAACAGACTAGCCCAAATCTCCACTTTATTGTAGCGGTTATTCCCACTGTTCTGTTGTTTGTGCTGGATTACTTGTTTAAAAAATGACGTGTAGTATGTACTTGTCCCTTGCGTTAGTGAAATAAATATGGAAACTCAGGAATGCTTTCTAGATGATCCATGTCTGATCCGTGTACAGATTCTACATTTTACAGATGCCACACATTTCAACAAATTTCTTTTCAACTAGTTTTGACGTGTTGTTTCATTACTGTATTTGTTCACTAGCTGTTCTCCACAAAACATTATACTTCTCGAATTACATCTCACTTAAAGTTTGTCGAAAGGCTTTGCTGAAAGAAAGCATGTCTTCTTTTCTTAAGATTTCTGCAACATTTCACAAATGGATGTGTCGAAAACATTGTTTAGCACTGTGCCGAGAGAGTGTTTACCAACTTTCCCAGAAACAATATCTAAAAAAACAATAACCACCAGTTTAATTTTTTTATTTTGTTCTAAAGGATTTATTATTATGCACAGGTTTGCACCAAGCTCGCCCGAACCTCCATTTTAGCACCAAGCTCGATTCGAGGGCACAACACTTTTGTGTCCACTCCACAATCAAAATATTATTGCCTCGTGAAGAAAAAAATACATCACAATTCTCCCACTGCAATAAAGGCGAGACAAAATAAGTTGATCTTTTTCACGATTGTTCACTTGCACTAAACTTCACACCCATGCACCTATTATCTGTATGCAACCTCCATAATGAAGATGTTGGGATGATAATTTGTCAAATTCTTGAAAACATCATATATTGTCTCTCTTACTCGTAACATTTATTAACTCATTCAGGTACAACACCACCCAGATAAAGGCTCGCAACACTGCTGAAAGAAAAAGACGATCCCCATGCCTCGTTGGCAGTGTTGGGAAGTACTTCAAGTACATTGTACTTAAAGTACTACTTCAAGTAGATTTAGGAAACTTGTACTTTACTTGAAGTACATTCTCTGAGTATGTACTTGTACTTTACTTAAAGTACTTTTTTCTGGTACTTTCCGAGGAAAGTACAATTCCCGTCTTCAAAGTACATTCCCCAAATTTGGTTTTGTTAAATTTGTATCACGAAATAATGCGTTGTCAACTCCGAAGAAATACTGGGAGGGATATTCTACTCTCAGCAGAGACGTAAGCAGACGACGCATCGCTCCGCTTGTTCTGGGGCGGCTTTCCAGTGGCTTTTTGAACTCTCGCTACTTCTCGGTCGTTCAGCGCAAGTGAGGAGGTTTAAAATATTATGAGGGCAAAATTAATCATAATCTAGCACCTGAAACTGTGGTGCGGAACAATTAAACTTTCAAGTCGAAGAAAAAGACAACAAAGGAGAACGTCACAATGTTTTGAGACATTCTCTTTTGTCTTTTCCTTCGACTTGAAAGTTCCTCGATTTTTCGCACCTCAATCTCAGGTATCACATTATGATTAATTATCACCAGCTCGCTTGCACACTCACTGACGTCATGCTCTCTCCTAGTATATATTTAACACCCTTGGGTGCAAAAATCCAGTGCAAGCGACGCCAAATTCAAAAGAGGGACTTCTGAATTTAGCTCAATTCTCGAAAATAACTACTCTGTGGCCACTTGACTTTATCAAATATTCGCCGCTGTTTTCTAAAATAGGTCATGCACCCTGATTACCCCTGGGCAATGCATACCAGTTAAAAAATCACTGTATACACGTTTGCAAGTCTGGTCTCAGGGTGCCGCCATCTTGCCCAGTGGGGTGCGCTTGGGCGCGGCCATTATCCGATTATGACGCCTTAGCAAGGATTCGTAATCGGATTAGGGAGCATCTAAGCGCACCCCAGCGAGCAAGATGGCAGTGCCCTGAAGCCGGACTTGCAAACGTGTATAGGCGAATTAAAGGACATCATGAAAGATTGTATTAAAGTACTTGTACTTTACTTTGAAAGTACATTGTGTTTATAGTACTTTACTCCAAGTACAGTCGCCGCGGGAGTTAATAGCTCCACGCGAGCGCGCGTCTTTTTCCGAGGGGCGCTTGACTGGTGGCTTGCGATAGAACTAGAGATGACGTCAGGGCGAGTCCATGCAGAGTGGACGGGGGAAGCCGTCTCAATTCAAAGGAATCGTTGCTATCATCCGCCTGCGGGATGCGTAGTTCGAATGAAAAGAGGAGATGATTCCGCAGAGTCATCTCCCATTTTCATTCGAACTACGCTCACCCCCCCCGCAGATGATAACAGCGGTTCCCTTGAATCGAGACGGCTTCCCCCGTCCCCTCCGCATGGACTCGCCCTGACGTCATCTCTAGTTCTATCGCAAGCCACCAGTCAAGCGTTCCTCAGAAAAAGACGCATGCTCGCGTGGAGCTATTAACTCCCGCGGCGACTGTACGTTGCACCCAGTGTACTTACTACTTTACTTAAAGTACATCACATCTCATTTACTTTGTACTTTACTTGAAGTACCTTTTAGATGTACTTTACCCAACACTGCTCGTTGGGTAGTTGAAGTCATCACTATGTGCAAAGCTAACCTAGGGAAAACTAGCCATCCTTGCTGCTTTGCCAGTCATACCAGCCAGGGGACAATGGTGAGAAGATCAGTGCAACTGCCAGCTGAAAGGGGTAGAAAAACAAGCAGACTGAAGCCAGAGTGGTACTGTATAGGTATGGTGCCTGGAATGCATCTCCGACTGGTGTGTCTACAGTGTCCAAAGAAGTGGTCCCTCAATTTCTGCCCGGTGCGTCATACAAGTGTCATGCTGTCGCCGGTCGCTATCCTGGCGGTGTCCCAGCAGCGGCGGTTAATGTTGCAGGCGCCTGTTCTGCTGCAGGTTGCTCTCCAGTTCGACAGTCCACTGAAGCTCCAGCAGCCGGTGGTTGGGACGCCGTGACGACAGCGACACTCGCGTTCGCCTCGTGGTACTCGCAGCGGCTCTTTAACGTTTCAATGGCCAACCGCCAGGATCGCGACATGCAACAGCGTGACGCTTCGGCTTCTGTGACGTCATTTCTTGCCTCTTCGGGACCACTTCTGATGTACGGGCAGCAAAGGACGCTAAACAGACCAGTCAAAGACCCGCCCCAGGCGCCATACTCGTCAGGTAGTTGAAATGATCACTCCGTGCACAGCATCACGTAACCTAGGGAGAAAGAGCCATCCAGGGATTTCCCCAGACCCCCTAGGGGTGTACACCCTCCCCCCCATTAAAGTTTTAAAAAAATCTTTTTTTTAGATTAAGTAGAAAACACCACCTCTCAGGTGTATATATAGAGAAAGGGAAACATACATTACGGGTATGAGCATTTGGTTAATAGACGTCTGTAATTTAGCTAGTGGACTAAAAAAGAAACAGTTTTATGTTTTATCTAACCTCGCCTCGCATCGCCTTCCCCCCCCCCCTCGAGCCATTGGGACCCCCCCCCCCCCTTGATTAGAATCCTGGGGAAACCCCTGGAGCCATCCTTGCTGCTCTGCCAGTCAGTGCCAGCCAGGGGGCAAGGTTGAGAAGATCAGTGCAACTGCCACCTGAAAGGGATAGAAAAACAAGCAGACTGAAGCCAGAGTGGTACTGTATACGACCCCCTTCCTCGTGGCACCAATGAAATCGGGATAATACGTATGTTGCATGGTGTGCACATTTTCAAACTTTTGAGCACAACATAGTGAGCCACAGTTCATTAATCACAATCATTCATATATTCCCTAACTTAAATGCTTTGTCTAACTCTAACTGATGTTTATGGATAAATTGAAAATAAATATGATGTGATCTATGCTTTGCTTAGGCTTGGGCATAATGACCTAAACCTAAAACAGTGGAAATAAGATAAAGATGAAGGAAGGTATGCAAAGCGACCATCCATTTCATATGTGCACCTTCCTCCATCCTTGTCTTGTTTGCATTTTCGTGATCTTCTAATTCATTATGGGATCATGCTTTTTTTCCATTATATTACAAGTTATTTTCTTTTTGATTCCTGCATTTCTACGTGGCATGTCTTGTGAATGCTGTGTCCTGCGTGCTCCTTTCCCCAGTGAAATGCCCGTTTTCTTTTCTTGATTGTGTTTAGAACTAATGTGAACCCTGTGCTAAAAATATGGTGGAACGTATTGCTTCCTCTGTTTCTGTTTCATTACTCACTGCACCCTCAGAAATGCATGAGCCTCAATATTGCTGTCCCACTTCCGAAATAAAAGAATTTTAATGGCTGCAACCTGTGCATTAGCCTCCTTGTTTGTCTTGTGATCATGAAACACTGCCGACATAAAACCTGCAAAAAGGGAATGGCTCAAGCTGTTGACAAACAAACATACAGACCAGAGCTGCTTATTTGGATACATATCCCAACATGCGGCTCTGACAGGCAAACACAAAATAATTTTCTGGAGGTGGCACTGCACATCTAGAGGCCCTGAAAGACTCAAGTTTTGTTTACGGATAGTTGAGATGCTGAATTATACAAAATCATTTTGACCAACCTCGTATAGCCTGCAGCAAATGCTGCACATACATTTGGCAGTTGAGGAAAATGGAAGCAGTGCAAGATTGTGCTTATATCTAGGAAACAACTGTGCTGGTGAACAAATTATCTGCAGTGGCCCACATTGAGTGCATTTCAGTCCTCAGTTTAAAATTGTGCACAAATAGAAGGGAACAGAGGAGAGAGAAGAGAAAAGCACAAACTCACAATTCGATGTATTGAAGGAAGAAAAAGAACAGCCTGCAGTAACAGCTCCAGCCGAGGCCACACCGGCCTCGGCTCGAGCTGATACTGCGGGCTGTTCTTTTTCTTCCGGCCTCGGCTCGAGCTGTTACTGCAGGCTGTTCTTTTTGTAGCGCTAGCTACACTGGCCTAGAGTGCCTCGATGTCCTTCTCTGGCCGAGGTTGAGCAGTTTCGCGTGGCTCTCATAATGAGCCGTGCTCATTATGAAAGCCACGCGCGACGGCGGTGGCTCCTCCGCCACCGCCGCGCGCTTTGCACAACGAGCACGGCTCGCATAATGAGCACGGCTCATTATGAGAGCCACGCGAAGCCGCCACCGCGCGCTCCGCCACAGCCGCGACCACCTCGCCCCAGAGCCGTATATGTAGAGAGTTTGGTCAATGGGAGGTGCGGGCAGAGCCAGGGCGTGCGGCAAACTAGGAAAGAGGGCTTGGCATGCGCTCTTGACCAACCAGAAGCCAAAAAGAATCCCCTAGCGGTGGCAGCGAGAAACAGTTCTGATCAAAGGTCTATGTTCGTAAATGGTTTTAATCAGAGTGTCGAACCGATATTTTTATCGGTTCGGTTCCGGTTCGGGTTCACGGATATCGGTTCAGCTCCGGTTCAGTTCCGGGGAGCGAAAAATAACGGTTCGAACCGGTTTGAACCGGTTCGAACCGGTTTGAACCGTTAAACTGAGAATATGTTTTCCGCGCTCCTTTGGCAATAGGCACTTTTTCTAGAGTGAAACGAGTAACTATATATAGCTTTTTATCATTTGTTGAATCCCCCTTTTTTTTAGGTACCAAAAATGAATTGAGTTGTTTAATTTCGATGAAACAGTAAAGGAAAAGCTAGATTAACATATCTGACTCAACATCTATTTCTTCTTACCCCAGTCGCACATATTTTACCTGAATCTAAAGGTTATCCGTCTGGTGGGTCGTCTAAAATGCACGTGATTAGCAAACCTTTGCGTCGCAATATTAAAAGTCGAGTCCTACTTTGTTCTTTTACTTAGAAATTAGTTAGTGCATACAATCATGAAATGGGCACGTTTTCGCCATATACATTCTGAAATCTAGATTTATAAAATACGTTTCACAATATAAATGATGACGATGCAACCGAGCTTAAAGCAATAATATTTTCAAAATGTCAGGAGAGTTTCAGGACAAATCCTTTCAGTCTACCTTTTATAGAAACTCTGAGCGGCAAGCACAACGCTTGCTTTCCTGATCAATATTGTTTACACTCAGCGCCGTGATGCAGGCGAATAAGAATGCAGAAAAGAGTGACCTTCGTATTCAGTGCGGATATGACCTAAAATAGAGCGCATTGAGGTGCACCTTTTCGACATAGCTTTGTGTTTGATGTTTGTTCTTGACAAGATGCCGGTCAATTCAATTTGTAAATAAGCATCACCCCTGCTAATTGGTGATTTGTTGTTAAATACAACAAAGTGGTATTTCATAGTCTACTCGACATTAAAGCTACTTAATTCGTCACTTTCTGATGGTCTGCGTGCGCAGTCGTCATAGTTCTGCCACGCGCCACTGTGTATGTACTTTGTTTTCATCCAGCCCACAGACACATAAAATTGTTCATCATCAAATAAAAGAACAAACAGACTTCTATATGTTTGAGAAGTTGAATATGCGCCAGGAACACAAGTTATTTTAATCAGATTCAAAATAAAAAAGGCATAAGTTTCTCCCAAATCACTTATGCACGTGCCTCTCGAGGATAAAAACGCCAGAAAAGATTTGCAGAGCATGTATCAGAGAATTTGTAGGTGCATTAACTTATGATATACCTCTTTATTGTGATAGGCCCATTATTTATGTTGTTAAGTGTTCAGGTTGTAAGAAAATATTTGTTATTGTCATCAATAAATTTGAATGTATGAAGTTCACATAACCGCTTCAGACCGACATGGGAGGACGAAACTCAAAAATACGCCATCTGTTGAGTCTGCGGAACGTGCTTATTTGATCGCTGTTTGGCAGTTTGAAACACCAGGTCGCGGGGTATGCCAAGAAGAACTGTGTGCTCACGTTATAGATCTGAAGGCAAATGCACGAAATGTGCAGAGAGAGAGATAATAAATTATATTCTTCTGGATAATGCCATCCACGACGCCTTACTGCAAAAAGAACTATATAGGGATGCATGTTTTAAACGTAAACACGTTTTAACGGAACTCCGTCTGGTTGGGTCAAAAAGTTTAGAAATGCAGACCTTCACAAACCAAGTCCTAAACATTTAGTGGCCCGACATTTCAATAGGTCGGGCTCAATAGGTCGACAGCCACTTAACCGTCGGCTTGTGTCAACGGACTAGGGCACTTGAAGAAGAAAAAGTGAGTGAAGCAAACGACACACCGTAGATAGAAAAGAAGCTGCTGCTCTCCACATGCAAATAATCGCCCTTGATAAAAAAAAAATCGGTTTTGAAATGTCGGACTTTTTGCTGTTCAGGACTTGGTTGGTTATGGTGCGTATTTCTCTAGTAGAGATGCGTGTTATGACGTTCCTAATTACAAATAAATATCGCAAAAAACAGACAATATATTTCTAATTTAGATCACATTAGGACATCCGATTGCACAAGCTCGAAACTTCGCTGAATACTGTCTTGGGAGGCTAAAATAATATTTGGTTTTACGGGCACTTGTTTTGTGGCCTGATTTTACAACTCCGTGTTTTATCAGTCATGCGCGCTCTAACATTTTATGAGGCTGCAGCATATCATCGCGAGACTGCTATATATACTGCACAACTTTACAATTTGGACATCCCCTTGGACATCCCCTATTTGGACACCGTAAAGGGACGAAGAAAACCAAATGCTACTTCGAACGGCGTGCCTATCAATGTCAAACATGAGCGTTCAGTGACGACATTGGTTTAGAACGTCGGATAATGATGACATAAAATTCTGGAGGTAGAACTGGCTAAATAGGCGCAAAGTACCCCTTCTGATCCTTTCAAGCACGTGACTCTCACTTAAATATTTGCTTGGAACACCCGTAAATTGGTGGGGCGCTCATATCATCATAACTGGATGTTAAGTTCCAACACTTAGGAAGATCGCACATGGTTGTTTCACGCTCTTGCCGTTTAGGTTCTCTATTGGCTCAGACCAACAACGTCATCAACAAAAGAAAATGCGATCAAAATTCTGAACCTCTTTCAGCTATTATGTTCAAAATACGAAAGATTTCTTGTTCATTTTATGTTTAATATGTTGCTAGAGTCCCAGCCACTAATTCGAGCGAAAGCAATGCAGATTTAAAAAATAATGGCCAGAAACGCTTTGCATGGCCCCTTCAAGTCCAGATGCAGTTTATTCTACAAACAAACACTAAGATTTTGGCTAAGTACAAAGATAAAGTGTCGCGAGATTTACACGAGGCATATGAAATTAGGACCAGGGAGAAGAAATGTATGTGACACGTCCCTACCCTTATCTACAAATGAGTTTTAATTTTTGAAGCGCGGGCTGAGCAGATAGGGTAAACAGGGTTTTTGTGGCTATATAACGTGTGAAGTTTCAATAAACTGCAGTTGAGAGTGCGCCTTGTCCTGTTTCCCTTCGTCTGTGTCCCTGTATTTTTTCGGCGCTTTTTGTTTGCAATGAACCAACTGGCCCAAATCTCCACTTCACTATGCTACAAGCAAGAGCCTTTGGTCCCGACCACTTGCACTGCAGGAGCGCGCGTGCTTGGACGCTGAAAGCCCGGAGCTCGCTTTTTTAGTTTCTGATACGCTCACACTTAAAGTGAAACGGAGTATTGTGTTGAGAACATCAGATTTCAACAGAAAACTGAACTGTTTAACATGGTTTGCACGTGACATCATCGCACTATATGTGAGTGGTCAGAGATTTCTTTTTGCTGAGAAAATCAAGCCCGAGGTGCAAAATGCACACTGCAGAAGGTTCGCGCTCAGTGCAACTGATGCATTCAGAAACCAAAAAATATTTTGTCTTGATGCAGCGTCGTGAGGAACGGCTCGAGCGTCTGGCACCCCGAAAACGCGCTTTCTGGCAGGAGTGATTTCGCAAACGAAGTAATTTTGCAGGATCACGCTGTCTGCTCTGTGCCGAAGATGCGGAGCAGAGGAACCTTTACAACACAGTAGGTTTTTAACCCCCCCCCCCCCCTTTTTTTTTCATTTGACGATGCTCCTCCAGAGAATACTTTTTATTTCTGAGGGACTCCCTTTTTTGTTTGGGGGTGCCAGTTCGACAATTATATTTCTGTCATTTGTTAGCACCAATTCTTCATTTCTTTTATTTTGCATCCAAAAACGGTGAAGGTTAAACAAAACTGCGAGAATTTGAGCGGCTTTCGACTGTCCCTCAAAGGCCACTAGAATCTTTCTTTTCAGGTACCCCTGCCGTACACACTTGTAGTTCTATTTATCATCAGATTAATAAGCTATATTCTGTCTTTTCAATTCTTCTATACTCGGGGACAACTTTCTCAGACAGTTCAGCAACCTTTTATTCCTTGTATTTATTAATGACATATCATCGACCATTAACTCGCCCATAAGGCTGTTTGCGGACGATTGTGTTTTGTACAGCAGGGTAGACAGTGTTGGCGATTCAGCGTTTTTGCAGTTGGACCTAGATAAAATATCGGATTGGTGCAGGATTTGGGAGTTGGGCTTAAATGAGGAAAAGTGTGTGCAAGTCACTTTTGGGAGGAAACGTAACCTTGTCCCATCATGCAATTTTATTGATGATCATAGATTAAGTAATAACACTGATATTAAATATTTGGGGATTACTTTGTCAAGCACCCTTTCTTTTAATGTTCATGTCACTGAAACTGCTAAGAAAGCCAGCCGCACTTTAAATTTTCTTATTCGAAATTTACGCGGTGCTCCACAGAAACTAAAAGAGACTGCCTATTGCTGTTTGGTAAGACCTACACTGGAATACGCATGTGTTTTGTGGGATCCGCATCAGAAGTACCTTGCAGATAAATTAGAAAAACTTCAAAACCGTGCGGCGAGATTTGTAACAGGAAATTATAGTAGAAACAATAGCGTAACAGAGACTAAAAATGTACTTGGTTGGGAAACTTTACTGTCAAGGCGCAAAGATTTTCGATTGAGGTTCTTGCTCGCAATTTTTAATGATATGACTGGTATTGATAAAAGCAACTACATAAAATTACCTAACTACATTTAAAATCGTGTGGATCATACCAGAAAAATAAGGGAAATTTCTTGTAGAACAGATTATAAGAAGTTTTCATTTTTTCCGCGCACAATCGCTCAATGGAACCTGTTACCAGAGTCTTTTTTTATTCGTGACGACGTGGGACCATTTATTTCAGGAAATGGTCTTGATTTTTAATGTTGTTTATGTTCAATGTTTATGTAGTTTCTTTATTGACAACCCAGGTTGTATATTCAAGTGTTATGTTTTTATTTTATTGAGCGTATTAATTCATGGGCTGTACGTGCTATAATGCCGAAGTTTTTCGGCGCTGCAGGTTTTTTTCTGTAAATAAATAAAAACGAAAACATCTTTGAGTGCCTCAATGATGCGTACATGTAAAATAGTTATGCAACAGTTTTTGCACTTTCAGTAAATACCGCTAAGAGGTAATCCCTGACGTTGATAGCTTGCAAAAACACCCATTAGTTTTCCTCTCTGCTCAACGGCAGACGCAGAAAAAATAAAGGAAAGAAACAGCTTTCTCCTCCTCAACTCGCTATAAGAACAGGCGGCAATGTGATCTGACGCTAATTGTATACCGCCAGTGTTCATCATAGTCATCCACTGGGGTTTGCAAAGAATAAAGCACCGGTTGAGATCTAGGCTTTATTAGAGTTCGGCTATTCTCATCTTTGATTGAACACGAGCCAACACGAATGTTCGGCGATGCTGATTGCCAAGAACCCGAGCACTCGGCTCAGGCTCATGACAACCGAGTACGTCACGGTGTCGCATGACACGTGGTGAAAAGTCGTGATGGCTAATGCCCCTGAATCAAAAAGGCAGCGACATCTTCTCCTCCTCCTCTCACGCAAACACCTTTTATTTTTATGTGTTGCTTTTTACACCCGCGCGTCGACGGTAGCGCCGCCTGGTTTGGCCCAAGATAGCAGGTGTCATTCTTCAAAGGATGTCGCTACTTTTCTGTGTAAATGGGCTTTAGTGATGGCATGTGACGTCACGGTGTCAACAACGCTAATACATATATATTCCGTTGCAACTCAAGAAGGTAGGGAAAGGGAGAAGAAGGCCGGGGAGGAAGAAGCTGACGAACCGTTAGAGAAGAGAGGGGGAAATTGACGTTCTCAATTTAACTCGACTTGGACGCGGTGAGTAATGCGACTACGCCACGGGGCCACGTAACGTGACATTATTTGACAGCATGTCTTGAAACCATGACGTCACGTGACCACGTGACACACGATTAATCGTAGTGCCAATACAAAAGCGCCACGAAAACCCACAATTTTTATACATTGCAATTCGGTTTATGACAATTTGATCACTACATAGAAATGCAGCTGCCAATTTTTACTTCTCAAACACTCATTTTGTAATAAAAAGAAATTACCGTGAACCGTTTTGAACCGGTTACCGTTATATTTTTCTTCCGGTTCAGTTCCGGTTCAGTTCCAAGATGGCGGCGAAGATTTCGGTTCGGTTCAGTTCCGGTTCGGCTAAAAATAACGGTTCTGTTCCGGTTTTCGGTTCGGTTCGGTTCCGGTTCGACACTCTGGTTTTAATAGGCGCGTAAGAGTGAAGTGTAGTAACTCTGTGTGGTTGAAAATAGGGTGCACATGTTGTTTTGATCATGATCATGCAGAAATATGTAAGAAACGAATGCGCCGCTCAACTCTGTTTTGCTCGGACAAAGTGTGACCGCTCGGACGGCAGATCCCCGGTCCTCGGCGCTTGGCGTAGGGATTATGTCGATCGTTCCGCTAGTCGCACTCTTCCACCATCATTTTGGGTGAGCGTGATTGAAACATCACGTGTACCATATTTTCAGTCATCGAGAGTTACTCCAATGCAGTTATTAGGTTTGTTTCTCGCGACCACCGCCAGGGTATTATTTCCGGCTTCTGGTTGGTCACATTCGAATTTTTGAAGACGCCCTGAAACACGCCCAGCCCGCTTTCGGCCAATGGCGCCTCCTTTTTTGTCTCCTATACTTCCCAACGAATGGCCGGTCTGCACATTCCAGAGGAGTGACGTTATAGCCGCGGCAGACGCACTGGCGCCGCCGCGTGCCCAGCTGTGCGCCTCCGTTGCGCAGTAGCCAAGTCTGACTCTGCACCGGAGCCGCTTGATAGCGACTCTCATTTTGTGCGCATAAGCTCACGCTACGTACTGCAAACGACTTAATTTTCGCGGGCTCAAATTTTCGCGAATCAGGCCAAAAGCTGAAGAATTTGAAATTATTCGCGGGTTCTAATTTTGCGAATCGAATCTAGCTTCCGTAGCGTTCACATAATGCCCGAATTGTTCGCGAAACGTATTTTTCGGGTTTGTAGGCGATTCGCGAAATTCGCGAAAATTAGGTCCTCGCGAAAATTTAGTCGTTTACAGTATATCCTGGCATAGCCGAGTTAAGCCACCGCAATTGTTTCTTCCTTCAATATATCGAATTGTGAGTTTGTCTCTTCTCTCTCCTCTGTTCCTTTCTATTTGCGCACAAATTTAACCATATTCAATCATTACCAACTCGCCCAACTGTTCAGTCACCAAGTTTCTCAAGTTTATGCAAATTTTCATAGTCACTAAACAGCCTTCCCAAGGTGCTCATATATTTCCAAGCTTAGACGTCGTGCGAGTCGTAAGCTTGTGAATGCAAACTAGTGTGTCACTAAGCTTCATGGATGTGTGGCGCATGAAGGAAAAACAATGTGACTAGGACACGAGAGGAGGGCCATGGTTGTAACAAAAACTGCTCGTGTCATAAATTACTTCTTACTAAACAATTACCATGGTGCGAGCATTTACTGCCGTAGCCAAAGATGTTCGAGCAGCCAAATAAACACGGCACTGAAGAGTACAGCGACGAACTGATGGTTGTCGCTGAACTCGACAAACGATCAGGGTGTCACAGTTGTCTTGAAACAGTCTGGCATATGTTTTTATGAACAGGTAGAATATTTGGCCGTACTGAAACATGTCATGCCAATCTCTGGAACAGTGTGTCGCATGTAGAATTGGGAAGCCATAACTTTTCAATCAGTGAAGCAACTGCAACTCTGAGACATGATCGCAGAGGCAGAAGAGCGATGAGCGGCCTTCCAGATCCAGACGCCGGTATAGGCCATAAAGCAAATTTCTGCAGTCACGTCAGCGGGAAGAGATCGATGCTTTCTGCTGTTAGTCCACTCGTCTGCAGCATTGCTGATATTGATGTGGTGCTCTCAGGCATCATAGTCACTCATTTATGAGAAGACAATGGGTACCGACCTGTAATGCTCGATAGACATTTAACAGGAAGTCGCCTAAGCCCTAAAGTGCCCTTTTGCGACACCACAGCATGCAGCTGCATTCGAACAGCTTGAGCGCTTTACTCATGTCCTCGTTACTTCGTCTTCCTCCTCCTCAACAGAGGGTTCCCCTTCCTACCAGTGCACCATTGGCTGCAGCAGCAGACTACTGACTCGCTGTGGACAGGGGCACATCACTGTGGACAGGCACATATGATTCTCTGCCACAACATGACCATGCTCGTTTACTTGCCTGGAAATTATGTCCAGCCCAGACCGCATTCACTGGCAGAAAAAGCAGTTCCCTTCCTAAAAAAAAAGGAAAAAAAGAAAAGTTTATGTAAGGCACTTATATGAAATATACAAGATGTAACCACAAAGCTAATATATCCCAAGGTGCTACTCCTGCTCCTGGACTTCATCTTTAGGGAGGAGACTTCTGCAAATCATGTAAAATGGTTTGACTTCAATCCATGACTGTCACTAATGAGAGAGTGGCAGCGTCGAGAGTATAAACAGCCAGAAATGATCAAAGAGAGATTAGAAAAATTAAAATTTTAAGGAGAGCTTTCTTGATTACAGAAGGTTAACAACCCTGCCTCTGCGCACCAAACATCAGTGACAGTTCCACTGCCTGACTGTTGACATGACTCAACATATGTTTTTCTGACCTCAGTCGCATACATTTTATCTGAATCTAAGGGTTATCAGTTTGGTAGGTCGCCTAAAATAGCCTTTAATGCTACAACTTTGCGTCGCAGTGTTAAAAGTCGAATCCTGCTGTGCTCTTGAACCTAGGAATTAATTACAGCGCATAAAATCATAAAAATGGCACGTCCTCGACATATATATCTTGAAATCTAATTTACAAAATACGTTTTACAATATACATCATGACGACGCAACTGAGCTAAAAACAATATTACTTTCAAAATGTCAGGAAAGTTTTAGGACAAGCCCTTTCAGTCAACATTTTATCGAAACACTGAGCGGCAGTCACAACGCTTGCTTTCCTGACCAATATTGTTTACACTCAGCACCGTGATGCAGGCGGATAATCATCCAGAAGAGAATGACCTTCGTACTCAGATCGGATCTGGCCTAAAATAGCGCGTGCCGAAATGAACATCTTCGGCGTAGCTTGGCGTTTCAGGTTTGTTTTTGTCAAGATGCCGGTCAGTCCAATTTGCAAATAAACATCACCCTTGCTATTTTTTATATTTTTTGTTAAATAGAACAAAGTAGTATTTCATACTCTGCTCGACATTATTGGTCACTTTCTGACGGTCTGCGTGCGCAATCGTCATAGTTCCGCCACGCGCCACTGTGTTTTTTGTTTTCGTCCACCCCACAAACACATAGAATTCTTGTTCATCACATAAAAGGAAAAACAGACTTCTATATGTTTGAGAAGTTGAATATGTGTCAGGAACACATATGTTATTTAAATCAGCTTCAAAATAAAACACTGTTTAGTTTCTCCCAAATCACTTATAGACGTGCCTATCGAGGAAAAAAAAACGACGGAAAAGATTTGCAGAGCATAATTCAGATAATTTGGGGTGGACTTACTTATGATGTACATCTTTAGGGTAATCGTCCCTTTCTTTATTTTTTGCCAAGTCTTCAGGCAGTAATAAAATATTTGTTATTGTCATCAATACATTTGACTCTATGAAGTTCACCTAACCGCTTGAGACCGACACGGGAGGAGGATACTCGGGAATACGACATCTGTTGAGTCTGCGGAACGTGCTTTTTTGTTCGCTGTTCGGCAGTGTGAAACACCAGGTCGCGGGCTATGCCAAAAGGTCTGTGTGCTCACATTATATTTCTGAAGGCAAATACACGAAATGTGCAGAAGAGAGATAATAAATGGTTTTCTTCTAAATAATCTCATACAGATAGGACGTACCTTACTGCAAAAATAAATGTCTATAAATGCAGGTTCTAAACGTAAACGCGTTTGACGGAGCTCCGTCTGGTTGGGTGAAAATTTTGAGAAATAAAGACCTTTACCAACCAATTGTCATAAAATTTTAGGAGTCCGACGTTTCAATAAGTCGGGCTTAATGAGGTCGACAGCCACTTAACCATCGGCGTATGTCAACGGACTAGGGCACTTGAAGAACAAAAAACTCCGAGGACACTTAAGCACTTCTTATGAGTTGCGAAGGCTACATCATGAATGTCGTTCTTCTGCTCCCTTAGTTCGTCTGCGGCGTAGTGGCGTGGACGGCCCCAAGCTCTCGTGAAGTGGCCACGCCGCGCTGAGCTCGGCCGTGCAACCTCTGCGGAGTTTGCCGAGCGGGCTGTGCGGCCATGCAGGCTCGCACCGCCGCACCTCTTACCGGCGGCCGGGCAAATGCGTGCGCTGCGCCGCCATGGAAGGGCTTCCCTGGTGGCGTTTCTTGGAACCTCGCCGAACGAGAGCCAATGAGAGCCTCGTTCCTTGATGATGCGCGCCAGCCAATGGGAGCCTATCCATCAGATTTTTGCTGCACGCGGCACTGGGACGGGGAAGGCGCCGTTTGGCGCCTTCCCCGTCCCAGTAGTTTGGTGCCTAGCCGTTAGGTCCCAGTGCCTAGCCGTTTGGCGCGGCTTCAATGCTGATGACGTCGGTTCGCTCCATGGGACAGTTAATGCTTTCGCATTAAAAGCGAAGGAGCAAACGACACACCGTAGATAGAAAAGAAGCTGCAGCTCTCCACGTGCAAATAGTCGAAACCTGATGAAAATACCGAAATCGTTTTGAAACGTCGGACTCCTACCTGTTCAGCACTTGGTTGGTTATGGTCCGTATTTCTCTAATAGAGATGCGTGATATGATGTTCCTAATTACACATAAATATCGCGAAGAACAGACAATGGACATCGGTATGCACGAGCTCGAAACTTCGCAGAATACATTCCCGGGAGGCTAAAGTTATATTTGGTTTTACGTGCACTTGTTTTGTGGCCTCATTTTACAAATCTGTGCTTTATCAGTCATGCGCGCTCTAACATTTTATTAGGCTGCCGCATATCATCGCGAGACTGCTATATATACTGCACAACTTTGCAATTTGGACATCC
Source organism: Ixodes ricinus (assembly GCA_037355805.1). Classification (NCBI taxonomy): domain Eukaryota; kingdom Metazoa; phylum Arthropoda; class Arachnida; order Ixodida; family Ixodidae; genus Ixodes; species Ixodes ricinus. The sequence goes on from JAZHYW010009726.1 coordinate 57,911, forward strand.
CCTTTTGCTGTACTTCGTTTCAGCTTAAAGGGGTATTTAGTGGCTCTCTAGAGCCACTAAATGAGCTGCGCTTAGAGTATCGGCACTCTGTCCCTTGACATTGTTGCGAGCGCCGCCATTTTGGTGCTTGTGCAGAGCAGACGCAACAGCCGATCGTGCTGATTCAAAAGTGCGACTTCCTAAGCATTAGATACGGTGTTAGGAAGCTCATGTAATATTGCTTTGCTCTGTCGCGAACTGTTTCAACATTTGTGGAGGGCGTAAAAGCATTTCCTGCGGTTTCAGATAAAGCTTCAGATAACTGGCAACCATGATTTTAAGATACAATATGGGCAATTAAGTGTCGTTGCTCTGAAGCGTAGCTTATTTATAGTGGCAGTAGTACTATCTATAGTCAGTGGGTAATTTCACTTGGGTGCGGCCATGATCCGATCATGACGGCTTAGCAAGGCGTCGTAATTGGATTATGACGCGCCCAAGCGCACCCCAGTCAGCAAGATGGCGGCGTCCTGAGGCCGGACCTGCAGTTTTTACAACGCGAATACACTATTTAAACAAGAAGAAAGGGCGAGACTTTTGAGACCGTGTTGTTTCTGGTATACTCGTACCCAACGCAATAAAAGCGACACTTCGTAAAAAAAGAAATAATAAAAATTGGTATGACAAAAAAGGTTAATATACTAACCTGCGCTGTCAGGTACATACCCAGCACACGCTCTATACTGATTAAATGTGTGCGAGAACTATGCGAGGATACTCTTCAGTGTCGCCTCATCATTCCTTCCGATTCTTTGTGTACCTGAACAAAGCGTCAGTCCACGTACCGTCAACACGTGGACACACACGAAATACAAGTTTTTCTTTTCTCTTTTGTCTGATGCTATGTAGTTCCAATTCCTCAGGACACCGACCACGAAGATTCAGTTGGGTTCGAAAACCAACCAACGACCGAACCAACCAACCAACTAACGTAAGGGATGCGAAACCAGCTGGAAAGAGGAAAGTTTGCTGGGATCTTTATGAAATATCAGCTCAAAACTTCGTAGCAAAAAAAAAAAAAAAAGCAATTGTAGTAAAGATGAGTTTAGTTCTTCCTGTCTCCTGTCCCCAACCACCATCAGGGTAGGGGTTGGAAGGAAGGAACCCCCCCCCCTTTCCACTGTTTCTAGCCGGTTCATCTCACCAGTTTGCATTAGGGTGCCTTCATGTCCGCGCTTCATAAAGGCTGCAAGGCACTCTACTTTGCATAAGCCCCTATTTTTCGCGCGCTTTTGCATTTACAACGTGGGCAAACGCAATGAAGAGAAACCATGGCCTTCGAGATCCCAAAGCGCGCGCGGAAACTCTAGCAAATGAACGCACTTCCACCAGATGTCGCAACCAGCGCGCCAAACAAACTCTTTTTTTTTTATTTTTTCCATCACGGTGGATTTTAACGGAGCAAAAACACGCCTATGAAGTCAGTGCTCACAGCGTTTTAAAGCGGACCAAGGGTAAGTGAGAGCTTCCGCGAGTCACAAAAATGAACGCTGCGGGATCGTTCATATCTTCTGCTGTGTCGGCCTTGCCTTCCTTTTCTGCTCCGTGTCACTTCGCGACGGACCGTAACGGACTCTACAAGCCATCAGAGCCAATCTAATGCTGTGTAAGTGTCACGTGACATTAAAGACAAGCGCAATCACGAGCGAGGTGCATGGTTACATCATAAGCTCGGAGCGCTGGATTGGTTGAAACGGCTGGTAAGGTCCGCAGCGGTCCACGATAAGGTGGAAACGGAGCTGCAGGAGGAGCGACTCCAACGAGAGAAACCGCTCTCTCTCTCTCCCGGCCGGACGCGGGACGGGGAGGACGGGCCGTTCAAGTTTGTTATTTGGGTTCGGAGGACCGGCAGATGCGGAGGTGCTCGACTGTGCGCGGCTGTCGCTCGCCGAGGAATCCGCCGTCGGAAGTCCATGATGCCGTCCCGTCGGGCGGTCGTTGACGATCACCTCATCCTGCCGGTCAGGCCGCCGTCCGCCAAGCGATGCCCCGTCTGCAAGGCGTTCGGATCAGAACGGATGCAGGTAAGAAATCACCGCGAGACGTTTCAATTTCTCGCTTTGACAGTTGCATACCGCATTTCACGGAGAGATGTAGCCCTCTTGCGCAACGACCTCGGACTGGTTTTTTGTTGACATCGAATATGCGGGCCGCTCATACGTGAATCTGCGAGCTCGATTATTTATGAGGGTGGCACGCGTTTGACACTCGGAGTGACTCATTCCTCGAGGAGAGAGGGAAAGGGTGGTTGCGTCCCACAGACACTTCGGTATTGCTTAATTGGATCGAACTGGCAGTGCGTCGAACGTTTTTGCACGGTATACTTGGACATATCTACCGCTTACAATTAATCTGAACGCGCATTTTGCCCAGTCGCGATGCTCTACGTTTCCACATTCGGAACAATTCACACATTTTGCGCATATTCACATGTTTCTCGGCGTGTAACTGGTGTAACCGTACGAGCCTCGTGGTTGCATCACACAGCGGACTAGACTACCTCCGCGACTTGCAGAGACTTGCAGAGTCTTGTTCGCCCCAATTAATTATAACGTCCCCGTTCTTTTCTCTCCGGGCCGGTTTTTTGCTCGGTAAGACACGAGAAACCCATTGTGCTGGGACCCGTTGTTACGTCTGTGTTGCGTCGGCGGTGCCTGTCAATTCTTCCCAAAACTTTAAAACAAAAAATGGTACAGATTTGACACTTTGATAGGCAGTGATCACAACAGCAGCTTCACAACCTGTGTTGTCCATTGTTTCTTTCCGATTTCTGCGCGGAGAAACAAATCGGTCACCGGAAGCATTCTACGTCTAGCCTTTGAAGTTTTTCTTTCAAGTTTAAACAATTCAGATGATGATAAACTTTGCAGCGTGTTCGCTTATCACACAAATTAAAAACCACATGTTTGCTGCAGACATGATGGTAGAATTACATGCGGACACGCCTCAAGGTGTCGGAAACATGTTTTCTTCGTACATTCGTATGTTTCGAACACGTTTGAGACAGTATCTGCCAAAAGAAAAAAAAACACGTTTTTTCTTTTAAATTATCTAGATTTTTTTAGATAAATGTGATTTAAATCGCTGTAGCTATAACATAATGCTTTTTATCTAAACATGACAGATTGATTGATCATCCCGTTCGATCACTGAAAACAATGCGAAAGAAGGATTTGCTCTAAGTTTAAAGTACAGTTTCCTTAACAACTTTTTTTTTTATTGAGTTCCCTAGTATAACATAAACAGCTTAATGATAATTTTAGGTTAGTGAAAAAAGCTTTCTTTCCTTTTTTTTGGGGGGGAAGGGCATTCAGATTTATTTTTATATTTATTTTTTTATTTATTTCCAATACTACTAACCCCATTCGGGGTTGTTGTAGGGTGGTGCAGTTTGCAATATTATAAGCAGAGAAAAAAAATATATATATATTCAACAGACAATTTGCACGTCAATATTCAAAGCAAATATAGAAGTTAATATGCTTTTTGTGTTAGTTTTTTCCTTTGAAATTTTTATTTACGTCCGATAGAACGTTACGTGATTGACAAAATGAATGGTAGAAAGAAAGCCCAACGTTCCGATTTGTACAGAAGACCACTGCTTTGTGCTCGTGTTCAACCCCATATAGATCTTTCTCGCTCGATGATTCCTCGATGTAAATGCAAAACAAATGTTCATCGAGAGCGCCAAATGATAGTCAGACCGTAAATAAATATATTTTGTTTTGGAGATTTTATTTTTTTTTGGAAAAGGGGGGGGGGGTTTGATTTGATTTAAATTGTCATAGTAAAACCGATCTGATTTAAACAGCGATTTAAATCATCTTGATCTTTATTTTCCACCCTGTATGCTGTCTTTTGTTTGGTGCCTTAGCAAGCAGTGTGACGACGGCTGTAGCTCGTTAGGAAGAGGGGCCAGATAGAATGTCCCTGAACGGAAGAAAGTCTTCGGAGGAAAGACCGAGCGACGCAAGGCGCTGAAGGGACAGCCTGTCTTTCTTTTTTTTTCGGAGCCGCAAGCTGAGCGTGACTTCCTTCCGGTCGTGAGACAAGCTCGGCTGTCTCGCGTGACATTGTTGACACCAGCTGCCTGGCCCGTGCAGCCGGCCGGCATATTGGGGAAAATGTGTTCTGGCACAAAGATTCGCCTTTAGTTTTCTTCTTCCTTTCTTCTTCTTCGTTGCTTCTCTCAACTCCGGAAGACGTTTATCTCGTGCATCTGCAGCCTCATTAGGAGAGAGAGGGTGCGTTTGTGAGATAGAGAGAGAGAGCTAGTAAGGAACGTTGGAGGTTGCACGCAAGCAGGAATATGAGCGCTCTTTTCCTTTTCAATTTCATTTAGTTTTGTTGTCGTCCGTTTAGTACTATTGCGCGGCTCATTCTTTTGGAGAGCAATTAGCTCGCTCGCTGCGTTCTAATGGAATTCGACGGTTGGAGACAAAAATAGCGATTGTGACCTTGCGTAAGTTCAGACGCTCCGGATGTGCCTAATGGATGTTGGCCGTGAAAGAATACTTGTGCATCTCGAGGACTGCGTACGCAGTTTTTTCAAGGGAAGATTTATGTTTCGTTGATTTTAGAGTGCCGGTTCCAAACGCGTCAAAAATAACACAAACAATTGGAGTTAAAATTGGATGGCTCTGGCACAAACTACTAGTACGGTGGAATGTCCGCACCCGGGTAATCAATTTGAGTAACAAAGTCTCGTTTTCGACGCTAGCGTGTAAGAGTAATGTCGTGTTCAGCACTTCCACGCAGAGAGCATACATAGATTAAAAATAGTGTCGCTATGTGTGTGTATATATATATATATATATATATATATATATATATATATATATTGTTTTTTTCATTGAAGCACGCGTAGCTGTCAAGATCGTGTTTCGTTGACATAAACGGTCACAAAACTCGCTTCTTGGAAATAGTATTTGTTTTAGTTTAAACGTTTTACCGCTCATAATGTATGCATTATCGATATAGTTTAACTATCATACTCCAAGGAACCAGTCCTGTCATGAAACGAGAGAGTTTGATTAAAACTGGGACCATTTAACGGTTTGTGCCAGCAGCATGGAATACCCGAGGCAGAGCACTCGGAATACTCCGGCAATTGTTCTAGCTACCCCAACTAACTGTATTTTCGGAATCACAGCCCTTTACCCTTTCCGGTATGCTATTTAGTATCGCGAAATTCAGAATAGTTATTGTGAAATCGGCCAGTGCAAATGATGCCAAAAGTAACATTCAAATACAGGCGCGCTTTTGAGTGCCGTGACGTCGAAGGAAGGCAGACTTGCAGGCCAAGCGGGCAGTCTAAAAATAAGCTATGGCCAAGCATTTGTTTCGGGCTGCTGCGCGGGTGCTGGAGCGAGCTTCCAAAGCATTCATTTGACAGCATAAAACTGATTGTCATCAGTTGGGGAACAAAGTCTACAGCCCAAGGAGTGAATCCCTGCCTTCCGCTGACATCACTTTTTCATTGTTGCCAGTAACGACTTTCACTTTAAGAAACACGTACGGTGAGGACCAATATTGTAAATTCAGTAATTTCGCTAAAAAGTTATTTTGGCTCCTTATTTCAGTTACTATTTTAGCGATGTCTGTTGGCGTATTTAGCGAATTCTGAGGCAAATCGGGGACTATAAAGAAAACGTCGGAGTACCCTTGTGATAGATTATAAACTGTTGCGTATAGCAAGTTCTTTATGGAATAAACTTTTTTTTCTCTCTCTCTATGCGTTCGAAATTTTTCTTCTTCTTCGAGTGGCAGTGTCAAACATTTGACGCACCTTTACGTAAAAAAAATAAATGGTAAAAAAAAGGTTGGGAGGGGGGGGAAGAAAAGCCGAATTACGCTGACTGTTTTCTTTTCTTTTAATTTGCATCACATCGCTCTTTTTTCCAATATCACTATTGGTGGGGCATTAATGATATTAATGATATGACTTAAATAAATAATTATATTTATTTGATTGTGCCCCAAAACCAATATTGTAAACGTTACAAAAAAAAAAACGCGATCCATTACAATCGCAGTTACTCGTGGTTAAAAATATTCATTTAGGTTTCTTGATTACTTGACAGGAAAAGTAATGGACCGTTACAGGGAAAAGTGACCGTTACTTTTCCGATTACTTCAGATTTACAAAACGACGAATTTTTCTGCCGGTTTGAAAACAGGTATTTCGTCCTGTCCATTATTGGATCAAAATCATAGAATTACAAACTTCATCATCTTCTAAATACGCACATTTTGGCATACTTGGTTCCAAGATTTCTTCGCAGAAACTTCTAAAAACAAAAACCGCCATTAGAAAAAAAAGAAAAGAGAGGGGGGGGGTAGAGAAGGGTTGCGAGTAATTTTAGTATTTAAAAGGTAATTAGGTTACTCTTGTGATTATTTCATACTATAAGTAGTCAAACAATTACGAAATTAACCGAAAAAAGTACTTGTAATGACTAGCGTACAAGTCTGCCCAAAACAACCAGCAGGTCTTCACTTTAATACACAAACACATGCAAAAAAGGAAAAACAGGACGAGAACATTACAAACAAATGAAAACTAGTTAGGAACCTACACGCACTCAGTTCACAAAGTGGCAACAAGCGCTTCCTGAAAACAGTGAATTAATAAGTCCATCGCATTATCAGAAACCGAAAAATACCGTGGTATGAACATACAGTGAAGAATGAATTCTAGTCGAACGAGATCACATATATGTGACACGAATATTCACGTCACCTAAAATCACACTATTTTCTACGATTCCATTATCTAGTTTGTACAAAAACGTTAGGTCACGCTCTGCTGCCTTGAATCACGCCGCGAAAACAATTCGCCAAATGTCCCATTAACATTATTTCGTCGGCCTGGAACGGAAAAACAGAAGATAAAACAGGAACATGTTGTGACTCACTTGAGAACGGACACCTCAAGCTCAAAATTTTCTTACTTCGTTTGAGAGAGAGAGAGAAGGAGAGAGCCCTGTTTGTAAATAAACAAGCGCCGCGGGGGTTAGCAGCGAACCTCTCGGCCTACGTTTTATATCCTTGTCCTTCTTCCTCTTTCTTCGCTGAGGAATGGAGAATACTCCTACTACTTGAGACCGGAGACCCCGGCGGGGGATATATTGGTCGGCTTCCGTGCCGCCGTCGCCAGTCGCGCGCCCACACGTGCCTGCGTCCGCCGAACACGGAGCATGCTGGAGCGGAAACTCCCGCGTGGGCGCTTCCTCCCTTCCGCCCACATCTGTTGGAGGGGGCCCTGCAATGCCCTCGCCATGGCATTCGATTATAAGGCCCAAGTTTCGTAGTCTCGGCATGCGCCGTAGAGGAGGGCATTCCCCTCCCCACCTCGAAGCAGAAGACAGAACGGTGTTGTGTACGGTACCAGAACGGCACGCAAGTTCACCCGCTGGGTTTCGAGGTTTATCCCCGCCTACTCCGAGATATCGAACGACGGCGTGGGTGGCGCAGTCCCCACCGATCAGCTATGAAGTGGGTCGAAAGTTGCCTGCAAACTGCAACCAAAGACGATATATTGTTTCGCCGAAACTACCGAGGAGTCCCTTTGTTTTCCTCGCCAATCCCCGTATTTCTTCGTCGTTTCTTTGTCAAGAATCGGTTCGCTATCTTGAAGGGCTCTTTGTGCGCATGCGCAATGCCTACCACTTGCTGCTTGTAAGATGACCGCGTCACGAGCCGGCGTACTGATCCCCCGTGGTGATTTTTATAACCCTTTTCGGAGATGTATCCTCTTAACACTTAGAAAATGACGGACAGAAATATGTATGTTTGAAAGGCTCTGAAGTGCTAGCCTGTGGCTCTGTGCGGTGCTGTTGGTTGGTGGTGGTGTGTGTGTGTGTCGGGGGGGGAGGGGCTGGCGAGTGAGCTGTTGTATGCCTCCATTGACTTGACCCGAATATGCAGTTTCAGACTTGTATGTTGCAGGGCATATAATGTTCCGCCATTCTACAGTACCTTCTTCGGACGTTCCAAAATCGGCATGGGTCTCTTGATAAGAACCCTGTCAAAAAAAATCAAATTGGTACGGTTTAAACCTCATCATTCTGAGTCCACAGATCCACGTGATATCAAAGACCACGAAGAACATTGTTGGAAGATAAAATGATAAAGAAGACGGAATGCACCATGGCTTCGAGGCTCCGTGGCACGCAGTCTTGCTACTAAACGAGTCCTTTCGAAACGCGAACACCGAAAGCGATTCCGGTATACGCGCACCTTTCACCGTCGGCTCCGGGCGCCGCCATTCAGGCCAGGACCGTTAGCCGAGCTTTCCCGTTCACCGATCGTCTTGAATCGCGCTCCTCGCAACGAGGCGGATGTGCCCACGCTGCTGGTCGGCCTTCCACACTTATCGAGCGCGCGAACAACGGCTGCAGCAGCGGCATCATGCGAAGGGTCAGCGGCGTGTGTGTGTGTACCGTGTGTACGTGATCTCGATCTCTTCTTTCTCTTCCCGCGCGTCGTCTCTGTGCCGGAGCTACTTTTTGTTTGCCATCGTGTCACGATTTCTCACGCCCGACTTCTCTACGCGGATGCCACGGCACGCCGATAGCACTGAGTGTACTGTTAGGAAAGCGAGCTCGTCGAGGAGGGTCAAACGGTTAAACACGTGCCTCGTGCGTACAGCCTGAGACCACAACAACACTTGGGATGCTGCGAACCTGCCGATGTTCGAGTTCGACCTGGTTCGACTTTTTCGAACTTCTACCGCGAAGTTCGACAAAGAATCGACTGAAGTTCGACCTCAAAGCGCTTGTGCGAAAAAAAAAAGTGATTCGATGTTATTTGGCGAGGAAAACTGCAGTATTTGATTGGTTCAGATTAATAAACTGACTAAAGCATTAAAAGTACATACTTTCACCTTTATATTGTGTAAACGTTTGTGCCAGTTTTCTAAAACCTAGGTTGATTAAATACTTCATAACTTATTAGTCCTATAAGTAGCTTTAAAAAAAATTCGTAGAAGTCGGGCAACACTGTCACGAGTCGAACTTTGTCGAACCTTGCTAGAAGTGCAAAGGCTCGCCGAACCAGTCGAACCTTAGGTGTTCGACAAAAGTTCGCCAGATCCCTACCATATCTTGGGCTTGTTCGTCATCGCGAAGCCTCCGTCCGCCGTATGCGCGAAAGATTTCGCGGCAGGACGATGGACCTTTCCGAGGCCCTCGTGACTTTCTCACGGAAGGCTTTGGGCTATCCTGTCCTGTGTGCGTCCTCGCCCAAAGGGCGGGCTGATGGATTGGACTGGTCTCCCTTCCCTCTCCTTCTTGTTCCTCCGAGAGAAAGCGTGGCTCGGGCTTGAGAGACAAGATGCCACCGCGGAATGAATGCCGATGACGCTCGGTCCGGTCCGCGTATTAAAACGAGTTCCTTCGACAAGGCGCTCTTCTTGGAAACTTGCCTGTGGCGAAGGGATCAGCTGCACCCGCCCACTTCTTTGTTGGTGGCTTTTGTTGTTGTTGTTGTTACGATCAGAAGCGGGCACAGAGAATTATGCGTAAGCGAGTAATTAGTTTTTATAGACGGACGTCCAAAACCTTAGAGAGAAGCCGCCAAGTCTGTTTCTCTCGGACGGATTGTGCGCTGATTGATTGCCATATGGATCAAAGTCCGTCGTGGTTTGTGGGGTTGGAGGTTTCCAAGCTCCTCCTCTCTGGTACACTTTGTCGGCATGTACGTCGATGGTATACGCTGCCGATTCCGCAGCTGTATATTCAATTTCGTGAATTCTTACGCCGCGCTAAAGTCGGTGAAGGAGTCAGTCAAGGCAGCAGTCATTGGGCGTGAATGCCATGCGCGGCGACATGTCGACTTCATTCTTCTTGTGGCTCTCCCTATAAGAAAAACAGCTGTAGATCGGAATAACACAGCGTCTGTGTGAATATAGTATTGGCATGTATGCCGCTATTTCATTTCACTCGTGACATCGAGTTGAAAAGTGAGCAGAAAAAATAAATCAGAAAGACGGGCCAATAAGTATGCGCAGAAACTGCATTACGTGATTACAGCTACGACTCCGAGGTACACGCCCTAAAGATTGGCTGTGCGTCTCCTTCTCCACAGAGTGTGAAGCGCCATGCAACCACCCAATCATTGTTCATAATTTATAAGCGTGCGCGTTTGGCCTGGGCACCGCGTGTACACGGATGAAACCGTTTATGGAACAGAGAAGCATCTGCGCCTGCTCCGTAGTCTTCGGCATTATGTCAGAAACACGAGTTGAAAGTTCACTGATTTGATTATTGGTTGATGGTTGAAAGGTTAGCCTGGAAGTTTGATTCCCATATAGGTCAATGGTACACAGGCGCTGGATCACTGATCACATGAAATGTATATATCGCTCAGGGGGAATCGGTGTTCCAAGTGAGCTAGGCACACCAGCTCGGAGCACGTCGGAGCAAAGCTCGCGCTGCAGAACCAGGGATCCAGGGCTCAATCCCCACCCCTGCCCGTTTCGATCTGGATGAGCATCGTACCGGCGTGCGGTCGTGGATCACTACTGCGTGGTGCACGTTAAAGACCCCAGGCTAGCGGTTGTACTGCACTGGCTAAACTGCTCATCTACAGCGAGAGACTCGTCGCATCTTTAAATGGCTGACCAACGACTTGCTGTATAAATATCACACAACCCCAGTTAATTAATTATATATCGCTGAGTGAGAAGTGTTCCAAAGCAGATAACATTTCAAAGATGTCTGCTACGCTCAATCTGACAGTGTTCCAAAGCAGGTAACATTTTGATGATGTTTCCTAGGCTTCGATCGTCATTTGCCAGAACGTGCATCGATCGGCACTTCGGAAGCTCCGCGAGTAAATTCTTGCGATATTTTGGCTCTGTAGTAGAAGGATTGTCCTAATAACTACATGTTTTTATATCCCCCGCGAGGTGTACCAAAGTCGCACTTTGTGTAACCGACCTGGAACGTTTTGATCACCGCAGAACCCTGAGCAACGCTTGACCGCCAAGTCATCTTCACAGAACAAAATCTTCCATATAACCCGTGTTTTTGTTGTCATCTTTTTTCTTCTTCTTCGTGTGTGTGTGTGTGAACGGCTTTTGATAATGAGCCGCCTTGCGAAACCCCGCATCCATGAAGGATGGTGCGGCGCGGTCCCACCACGTAACTGGACATCCGGTCACACCGAGCTTCCGGCGCGCGCGGTAATACGTCTCTGATCACCGCGCCGCGAGATGTTGGTACGTAACGAGCGCAGGAAGCGGATTCATCATCGAGAGAGCGAGAAGAAATCCGCCGCCGTGCAGAAACAACGACCGCACAGAAAAGCAGGGCGACAAGCAAGGTCCCCTATCAACCTGGGCGGGAAAGAAGGGCCCGGTCCGCAGGCCGCAGCCGCTAAGAGCTGCAGCTGCAATTAGCTGCGGACTGCAGAGTTCAGGGACGGGCGAGACAATCGACGCCCAGCCGACCGTGCAATCTCGTCCCCGCGAATGGACCTCGCGGCCCGTCGCTGCCACGGCGACGCCGTCTTTTGCGGTTACCTCAGCAGCGCCGGACATTCTTGCGGATGTACCCTTAGCCCTTGTTAGCTGATCTGGGGTCTTCTTCCACGGTGTTACGGCTCTCAAGGACAGGTCGAGAAATTAAGCGTGCGAAGTCGCTGCGTGTAATGTAGTTGTGAAACCGTTTACGGAGATAAAGAGGGACACACACAATGGGAGTACATACGAAGTAGTGTGAGACACGGATGTGGAACGCGTCCGGCGGCAGTAGTTGACGCTTGTGGTTTCTGAGTAGTTGGTTGCAGAAATAGGATCGCGAGACTGTGGGTGACACAATCGAGTAGTAGATGTGTACGACGAGCTTCCTTTGGAGAATCGTTTAGTCGACTCTATTGTCTTCTGTTCTGTTGCTCGATGTATCCAGCACTTCCGACTGCGTGCATTGTTATGTATCGGCCCGTATCGACCCCTGCTCCGACTGTTGTCCCATATACTGTGTACGTACTATGCATTACGCAAGTTATAGTGGTTGAATGGTGATGTTCTCTACCTGGCTTCGAGTGCTGTAGATTGTCAAAAGATATTCTAGGTGCCCCGCCGAGCTAAAGTGGCGTGCATAAAAAATAGTCACATAAAGAGCTGTTCTCTGACGGCTTCCATTCGGTTTATGCTGTGTCCGTTCGGTTTTTGCTGTCGAACGAAAAGACAAATATCCGCTTGGCGTGCGCGCCTACGGTGAAGCGGATCTGCTGCTGTCCGCGATAAAATACGTGCTATAGACGTGGGGCTACACAGTCGGAGAAATTAAATTACGGTGTAACGTCATGACGAAGGCGCATGCAAACTATGTCATGGTACATAGTTTGCATGCCAAGCAGTACAAACGGAAATCACGCATTTCTCATTGTTTTAAATGCTACATCCTCCTTTAAATATTTGCGCTTGTAATTCACCGCTAGGCATGTCGTGACGAACAATCGTTGCCACGAATTTAAAATGGCTCAGCTGACGATTAATGGATAAGAAGTATGTTGCTGAAAATGTACTTAGTTCGATATGCAGTTACTATACGGTGATTTGCCTTGACTACACCTAGAGCCTTTTTTTTTTAACGGAATGGCTCGGTAAGTTTATTGTAACAAGCGTCATGCACACTTCGCGTCCTGACTTAGGTAGTGAAGCAATTTATTAGGAAGGAATTCTGCGGAGTTCGGTTCATTGCTACCGCGCCGGGTGGCTCTGACAGATGGCTTACGGGAAAATATGTGTGCGTGCCAGATGTTCATCGGATATTTATTTAAACAAAAAAGACCTACAAATATAATCTGGCGTCATATATGTGTTACCCAGCAGCCCATCACCGCGGCAATGGTCACGACAAAGTGCACATAGTATCGGATATGGAGACGAACGCGGCAAATTTTATTTATGGTCACAATGAGGTATTGGGTATGCATGCTGGTACAATCAATCGTCGAGTCTGCGGTTAATCATCGATGTGCCTCGCCTGTCGAGATGCATTCTCACACCTTCATGTGCTAGGCATTTGATCGATTAACCTACCGACTAGTCGACATGCTCTAATCGGGATTATTATTATTTTTTACGTATGAATCGGGTAAATTTTGACGTTTTAAAGAAGTAAAAACAAATGGACGCTTTCACTACGCAGACGTGGACGAGTACACCCGTACGAAGATAAACTTTAGGTGAAATTTTGACCTAAAGTAAACTGTAGTGGCGAGATTCACTCGCACGGCAACTTCAACGCCGTGCGAGTGTCCATTTAATGCACCAGAGGATGTTTGGAGCAATCGGAGGAAGTATCGCCATTACCGGAGAATATCAACGAACCTCTGTGCCTTCTACAGTTAAAATAATAATGTGTGTGTGTGTGCGTGTGTGTGCGTGTGTGTGTGCGTGTGCGTGTGCGTGTGTGTGTGTGTGTGTGTGTGTGTATGTGTGTGTGTGTGTGTGTGTGTGTGTTTACTGTTCTCAACTACACAAAGAGGTTTATTAAAAATCCGAAATCGTACTTTGCGTCATTTATCATATATATTCAGCAATGGGGAACAAAAACTTTTTTTACTTAGAAATAATATATTATGCGTGGGAATGGACGAAACCGGTTAATCGATTAATTAGTCGATTAAAGGGTGTCGATTAATCGGGTTAATATTATTCATCGACGCCCAGCCCGAATATGTGTACTGCACCGCAGTGCACTCGGAACGATAATCATTGGGATTTCTTTGATCGGCTTCTATACTCCGTTTCACCCTTAATATGCAACGCTGTTAAAGCTACTGGCGCAGAGCGCGTGGCTTTGCCTGTGGTTTCGTTCGCGCGAGCGCGCGTGCAAATGATCAACGATATTAGGGCTCATGATCGCGCCAGTAGCTTTGACAGCTTTGTACGCTAAGTGTGAAACATTGAGAAAGGCCAATGGTATTGCGCTCCAGTGTGACCACGCATGCTCGCGTGGCAAAAGGAGTGCATTCTTCCTTCTTTGCTACTTTCACTCCTGATCATCGAATGGAGACACGGCTCGGCTTCCATACTAATCAATTTTTATGATCGTGGGTTCGAATCATCTTATTATTATCACTCAGCAGCCAATCGTATTTCAGCATTAAGCCGATGAGAACGCCCAACAACCAGTCGTGCGGAGAAAAAATAAAATGAAAACATTAACGTAATAACCTGGGTTATACGTTTTCTAAGCTCACATTGCGAAAACTAGCACACGAAGGTATGGGGCTTTAAAAAAGAAATTTTTGTCGCAAATTTACGAAAATAAAAATAGCTTTCTGCCTTTTCACCGCAGTTTTTAAGCCTCTCGCGACGGTTTGGTCGGTCGCCGTAAGCCGTCACAAGAGGCTTAAAAACTGGTTTTGGCGCAGTCGCGGTCGTAGTCAAACGCAAGTATACGATCGGGGTAAATAAAAATCTTGTGTAAAAAGAAATAGAGTAAATCAGATTTATTTAATTTAAATTGAATTTATATTAAGTCACATCACCCTTTAAATTCTAAAGAAAAGGTTATTTTTGTTTCATTTTTATTACATTTTATAGACACGACCTGCAGATTATTTCTTCGATCCACTCAGTGATTCAGAGCAGCGTGGAAGAGAAATTGACTGTAAAGTTAATACTTCAGAAAATTGAAACAGATGCCACTTTTGAGCTTAAATATGCGAAGACTTCGTAAAAATAGCTTCCGGTCATTCTTTTTTTCTTCTTATTTCTGCGATAGACAAATGATAGACAAAGGAGTAATAAATATAAAACATATTCGTGATTATTTATGCGGGGAAGGTTTGATTTAAATCGTCATAGTAAAACTGGTGATATTTAAATCACGATTTCAGCTTACTTGTGTATTATATTCCTAATAGCAATTAGTCCAATAATTCCCTGGTGGAAGATTGCGAGGCTTTAACAATGTTTGGTGCACAGTGCGTGCTATAATAAGCATTGGCAGCCCAAGCAGGCGATTGGTAAGTGTGACGAACATTGACACAACATTGGCAGCACGAGCCGGCGAAGGAATCCCTTACTGCGTGTCCTGCAGGCCTCCAACAGCAAGATGAGCGGGCTCCGAAAACGCTTTTGGTGCGTAAGCTTCTGCGATACACATGTATTGGGGTCACTATCTAATTTAGTAAACGTAGGAAAATCATTTCATGGGCCCTTTGAAGGAAGACAAGTTATTGGGGTGCTCCGAGTAAGCGGCGGACAAGTACGCGCGCATGTTTAAAGGCCTCTCGAAAGCGTTTTCGTGGGTCGCTGGGGAAAATGTGTAAACGTTGTAAACGCCACCGCGTATTCGGTGTTTATTTTAATTCGATTTCATTTCACTCGCACGTAACTTCGCAAAAGTTAATGTTGATCTCAACACCGCGGGGGTACATGACAGGCTTTCCTGTGCATGTATTGTATTGCATGTGCGCTTAGACAGCTGAAAGTTTGTCGACCCCAGTGGCTGTCCGGTGTCTTAAGGAGAAACACAGCCAGTGCAGTAGCACTGCCTGGGGTCTTTTAACGTTCATCACGCAGGGCTGGGGATTGAGCCCAGAATCCCTATGCTCTGCAGGACGAGCTTCCGCTCCACGTATACTTCAAGCTCCGCCTTCTGAGCATGCGCAAAGGCAAAACCTGAATTTAAAAAAAAGATCTCTCTCTATATATACCTTTCTCTCTCCCTCTCTCTCTCTTTCTATATATATATATATATATATGTGCTTCATTTTCGAATATGTGAACACTTTCGTTCTCTTGTGGTCAGGTGTTCGTTTTCTCGTATATTTTCTTTGCGTCATTTTTTTTTTCTTTCTCGCTGATTAGAAGTGTTGCAGGTGCGTGCACGGCCACTTTATTCGGATTATACTGTTTATGGAAACAAACTATATAGGACGGATCAAGGCCGAAACTTGCAAGAATAAACGCGCCGAATGCCAGATATACTTAGCGTGGCGGGAACGATTCCTTCGCAATGACCGCTTTCCTACCCTCACTCGGACGAGTGCCGTCCGAGTGAAAGTGACAGGTCCGAACAAGGACAGCCGAAGACACCGCGACCAAATCTAGACTTGCGTGCCAGGGCCCAGCACGTCTTGGCCGTGTCCAGCGAAGCGTGCAGTCGTCCCTAACGTTGAGCCGTCCCAATGTCCCGACCGTTTTATTATTATTTTTTTTAAATATAGTGGTGTTGCAATTTTTTGTAAAATCTCGAGGTTTGATTGGTTCAACGAACCTTGGAGTTGTTAGCGTAATTCGACGAAGTTCGACTTGGGGCCAGTGTTGTCCGACTTCCGCACAAAAGTTTGGATTTTTTGGGGAAACAAAATTTAATGTATAAAATTATTTTCTAAAGTGATGACCAATGTTTACACAATATAAAAGCAATCATAGGTGATTTTAATGCATTAAATAGTTTTTTTTCTCTAAACATGAAGTATCGAGCCAATTTTTTCAACATATTCTGCGCTCCTCCGCCAGGTCGTCAGCGCGCAGACGATTTACGCGCACGCGCAGAAAAGGCGAACTTATATCCGTCGAACTCTGCGATATAAGTTTCGAAAAAGGCGAACCTGGTTGCGAACCCCAACCTCGGAGCAGGTTCGCAACAGCCCATGCAACCACAGTGTCCGCGTCTGTCTCGTCCAGACATCGCGCGGTGTCGGGCAACGCAGCGGGAGGGACGCGGGCCGTCATCAAGCCGGTCCTTCAGCTCGTGTCCACTCACCTGCATCCACCCCTGCGGTCTTCCGCCCAACGGCCGACGCTTTCCCCGCTCTCCGAAGCGACGTACACCGAAAAAAGGCGCTGAACCGCGAACTCGCTCGACCGAAACGTCCCACCTGTGCGACCAGGGTCGCGCTGTCTGCATGGGGAAGCAGTGAGCTCCGTATACCTGCTCTTCTTCCTTTTATTTTGCCATTACGAATATCGTTCGCGAAGAAGCTGCGCCTGCTTGCCTTTGTGCTATCGCTGTCGAAAGGAACGTGGGGTGGCTCCGACAATCGGCGACAGGCATACACGGGATAGGCCGCGGGTGACTGCTCGTAAGAAGTTGTAACCCTTTCAAGCCCCTGCTTCTCGCTCGTGTGTCTTCGCTAGAAAGATTCGTGAGGCCGATTGTCTTTAAACCTTAAGAAATGTATTTACTGTCTTATACTCCAGAAAAAAAAATATATATATATATGCATGTACAAAGAAAAAAAGAAATTGGGCACGTTGTTGGGTTTATTAAAACGCGGACATACGGTTCCGGGCTAAAACGCTGACCTTCCGTCAAATAAACGTTTACGTGTGACTTCCCCCCCCCCCTTTTTTTTTTTATTGCGCGAAATTAGTGCGGCATATGATTTCACTTAACACGGCACAACAAAACTCTGTCATTGCATTCCTCACAAAAAAACAAAAAAAAATGGTAGACGGCGTGGTCAATACGTGACTGATTACAGCTTGCGTCTGTTGGACTCTATCGCTAAGTTACTCAAAATACACATATGGTAGTAATTTAAAACAAGCTGATTTACACTTCGTCGTGGGCAGGTTGAAGCGAAGTGGATTTTCGTTTTTAGACTCGGGCGTGCTGCTAAACAAACTCACTGACGGCTGAAGAAATCCAGGGCTTTTCGCCGTTTTTATCGGCAGCTGATGCAGCAAATTCATAGGTGCCCAGTATTCGCCCGTTTGGGTGTCTTTAAATTCAAACTGAAATATCACATCTTTTTTTTTTCTTTTTAGGCGGGAGAGAAGAAGAGAAGGGAGGTAGAGAAATAAGCAACTCGGGTGTGGCTTGACAAGCGGATTTTCGTTTTTCTTTCCCACTGCAGCGGAGAAACATCATGAATATGCACAATATTCCCCGTAATGACACAAACACACGCAAATATATATATAAAAATATAGGTGTTAATCTAGAAAAAAGCAAGAAATTAATCTAGGTTTTCGCTATTCACAATATTCATAGAAATCTCATTAACAAATATCAAACGAACATTTGTTTCTAGTTTAGTTTGAGATATCTGTTCTTAATTCATTCAAATTATATAATATATAAAAAAACGGTGTATTTTACGTTGCGACTACCATAGTTTAATGGTTCTCGCTGTCAGAGCAGACGATCTGCGTCTTTACACAAAATACGTCTTCGCCAGGCCGAGTTTTTTCCCGCGTCTCACTGCTCGTTTTCAGAGCAATGCGAAGCTGCACTCGACTGTGTAGCAGTTGAACTTAGCGAGCAGAACAGGGCATCAGCATCGCTTTTGTGATATACGGTCCCTGGTCCGTGCGGGGGCGGCGAGCATTATGCGATGAAAATCGTACACCCCGTAACTCAAACAAAACAGGTAAAGGACGCAGCACGCTCTTACGACGCGTTCGAAAAAAATAAAATAAAGAAAAGGGGGACATCGTGCCTTGATGGGATTTGGATGACCCGGCAGAGCCCCGCCCCTCCCATGTTTGGGGGTCCTGTCGCATGCAGCGACTCTGCCGGTTTACGACAAATTATATAGGCTATACACTATCATCAAAAACGGAGATGGGGCTGTACCGTACTCTATTACTGCCCGAGGTATATCGGACACGCCTCGGTGTTTGGCGTGTATGCATTGCGAGTGTTTGTTTGGCATTGGTCTTCGTTAGTTCAGCGTTGCAGATCAAACAACCTCCCCTATTCTTTTCTTTCTTTTCGTCTTCGGTGTGTTTGTGTCTAGGTCTGCTGAATAACGACTGCGTGTCTTTAATTGCTTCTTGCTCGTTTCCGTTTCTGGATGTGTTCAATTACACGACACGGTGGACGTTCGTGTACGCCCCTCGAGAAGAATCCGACCGACTACGACTAATTTGTCCTCAGCGTCCTATTCCCGACGGTGTTTATTTTATGGATAAATCGGGGCATTTCGGTATTTAGTTATTTGGGGAACGATCGGAGCCATGTTGTTGGTGATTTGATTGATTCCTGCGCTATGTTGCCGCGCGCAGGGCCGAGCAAGCAGCGCCCGGTAACGGTGTTTTAGAAGAATCGCGTCTATTTTAACTCGGGGCGTAACTTTTATAATTTCGCCTTACTTTCTTGTTCTCGAAAGTGCCTGTTCATTCTAACCCCGAACGTTCGATGCTCGAACCTTCTGGGCCGAGTTTTCGCGGTGCCGACGCACACTAGATAAGGAGCAGCCCGGGACCTTGTCGAGTCAGTCTCACTCTCGCTTGCTGTTACGCCGCCAAATCGCCGCCCGTTTTTTTTTTTGTCTTGACGCTTGTTTTTTATTTTGTCTGGCACAAGTTCGCCCATTAAACCTTTATTTTCAGTTCACTGTTCATCCTGTCGTCACCTTCACTCGTGACAATATATAATATACGATCACCGATATGCATTAACTTTTGTCCGAAGGGATCACAGATGTGATCAAACAACTAGATGAAGGATCTTGATTTGCCATCTTATACTTCTGTTTCACGGGCAGCTTGAAGGCATTCAGAGCGAACTCCTTTAAAGAATCGGCAAACTAGCACACGCCGAAGGGCACATGCAGAGTCAAGACCGGGAGCCGATTATTTAACGGAGTTTGTGCCGAAGGTCTTTATAGTGCCCGTACAATTCGTACAACGGGTCTATGTATATCTGTTCACCTAAAGAGCCTTCAGAGCGAACTCTTGGAGTGAATCGGCGAATCAGCTCTCATTCTTGGCTCTGCGCATCCTCGTCGACGTGCCCTGGCGCGCCGATCCCTTACATGGGTTCGTGCAGAGTACCCCTTCCGTAAAACAGGGCTATGACCTCAACTTGGTCAGCAAGTAGACCTGGTGTGCCAGTTTGGCCTGTAGTGGTCGGCCAAAGCTCCACCCAGCAGTTTCGCTTGATCCCACGAAGTGTTCTTCCGCGTATAAAACAAACTTCCTCCTGTTCCCCAATAAGCCAGCGAAAAAAAAAGAAAGAAAGAGGAGCACCCCGACAGGGCCATTACGCACCGATATCTCGATGGCATTCCGCGCTGCGTAACACCAATTTCCTGGCCGTTCCTTTTCCATTGTTCCTGGGCAGCGTGTCCCTTTGTTGCCCGTCACAGCGCGGTCCCGCTTCCGGTTTGCTGCAAGCGGCAACCCTCCCGCACGTCTGGCGCGCATGTCCATCGACTGCGACCCGCTTCTGTCCTTTACCTTACGACACGGGCGTACGGACGTCCACAGCAGCTAGCGCTGTGGAAGCCACGCCACCCCTTGGACCAATAAGCCGCTTCCTTTGATCACCTGACCCCGCTGCCCGCGCGTCATGGGGTATGGGCGGGAGGGAGCGTGATCACGTGGCACAAGATCGAAGTACGATTGGTCCCACGAGCAGTGCACTGTCAGCTTAGGGGTGAACGTAGTCGGTTCATGCGCGGCACTGAGATGCTGCGAGCAACGGGACGAGTGCCGCGCTCGAGGAAGACGAAGGAAGAAATGTCGGAGGTCTCCCCCACGCATGATGCGCGACGTCTTCGGAGCGAGCCGGGAAGCGAATGGGTCCAGATGGTCGCCGCGATTTTTGGACCTCCTCCATTGAATGGGCGGCAACGCACCGCCGCCGCCGCATTGTGCGCGCTGTGTTGACCCGCTTGGGGGGACAGACAGACAAACCTGGCACCCCTCTTTTTCTTTTGACGTGTTTGAATTTTATAGGTGCACGGCGTTCTACATACACGTAACATTCCGATCATCTACGAAGTCCGCAAGGGTGCGTGTGTGTGTGTGTGGGGGGGGGGGGGGATATTTTGTTTCACTTTACGATGTACAGCAGCAGACCCTACGAGCCATCCCAGCCAGGGCTTTATTCAGGATTGCCAATCGGGGGAGGGGGGGGGGTGCATATTCTTTTTCAGTTTACGATGGACAGCAGCGGACGCCGCTACGAGCCATTCCAGCCAGGGGTTTATTCAGGATTCTCAATCTGGGGGAAAGGGGGGGGGGGGTACAAATTTTTAAAAATTGCCTGCTTGCCTGTTTTTTTGTTTTTTTATTTGATTTTTTGGGTTTAACTAGCAGCCTTCACTGATTTGCTACCTTCTTATGTTCCGTAAACCAGTATTTTTTAGTTGTTTAGTTTGTAATACTCGGTTGTAACTGCTATAATGCTTCGGCGCTGCAGGTTGTTTTTTGTAAATAAATAAATTAATGAATTCTAGGGGGTGTTCGACTTAGCTTGGGGAGATGTTGGGGAGCTCCGTATAAACGACTCGTCGCTGCGCCCTTCCCGAATGTCACGTGACACGGTGGTCCATCGACGTAAGGTGACACGGAGTGTAGAGGGTCCCGCTACATTCCGTTGGCGTCCTTGGTTTTGTTGCCACGATTGTCGCTGGAGGAGAATTCGAGGACGGGATCGGGGGATCCGGACCAATCTAAAACATGTACAGAACAGAATAAATAGCCCGTGGAGAGCATTGGAAGGGGGGGGGGGTAGTCCTTGCTGCACGAGAGCGACGTTGACGAGAAGGTCATCCAAAACATTCCCTCCTGGAGTATTGGCTAGGTATATGTTTAGTGTTGTTTTTCTTCTCTATGGCGTATGAAAAGGCCGAATTCCTTCGCGTAACGCGCGGTGGGGGACAGGTGTTGGCAGGGATGGGAGGACGGGGCGCGGCACCATCTGCCGGTCGGGACCCAAGCGTCCCCCACCAACAGCAATGTTACGTCTCACTTTTGCTCTTTTTTTGCATTCACGAAACACGGCGTTCACCGAACTGTCTAGTCCGCGAAATGAGAGAATGGGCATTTCGTTGATGAAATAAGAACGATCATCATGAAAGAAAGAAAGAAATGTGTCGTTGAAAGGAGGGCCAATGCGCAGGAAGACTGGTGCACTGTCTTGCTGAGAAAACCCCGAGACAGGAGATAACAATAAAAGAAAAAGAAGAACAAACACAACAGCGTCTTCAACACAACAGAGAGGGGCAGCAGTGTCCTGAGGCCGTTTGTTGTGCTCGTTCTTTCTTTTTTTTTTTTTTTTCGTTTCCCCTTGTCTCGGGGTTTCCTCGGTAAAAAGATTCCTGCGTTGTATTTCTTTCCTTCTTTCATCTATTCTCTCTCTCTCTCTATATATATATATATACTTTTTTTTTTAGCTCACCTATATTTATTAATTGATATTTCTGGTTACAGCAACTTATTGTATGTGTCATTTGCCATTGTCATGGAGAGTTGCTTTCCATTGTGACGGGATTGAAGCGCATTCATTGTAAAACGTATGTCCCTGGGATACCGTCACGTTTTCCCGTGACCACGCTACAACATTTCCGTATATGCTAGCGTGCGCGAACTGACCAGAGCCAGGAATATGTGCATAACACAAGACGTAGATTACTTTTAATCGATTTGCGCGTAATTCGAAGAGATGCTATTCCCCTTTATCAAAAGGCTTACTACTAGCTACTAGTAACAGATACTCTACTTCGGGCGTGTCTCTTGTGGCTTGTTTGATCATGACGACCGGTCGCGACCGGCGACAGCATGAAGTGTCATCAGGGGCGGATGCAGGAATTTCCTGAGGGGGGGGGGGGGGGGGGGGGAGTCAGGTGTTGGTCAGCGTACCTTATGTTTAGGAACCCCTCCACCTCTCCTTCATTTTACACCCTAAATTTTACACATGCAGAAATCAAGAGGGGTCTGGACATCCGGACCCCCCTCTAAATCCGCCCCTGAGTGTCATGCTGTCGCCGGTCGCGACCCTGGCGGCGTCCCAACAGTTGTGGTACCTATGACAGACGCCTGTTCTGCTGCAGGTCGCTCTCCACTGTGACAGTTCACGGAAGCTAGAGCAGCCGGAAGTTGGGACGCCTGGGACGCCGTGACGGCAGCGACACTCGCGTTCGCTCGTGCTTTTCGCCAGCATTTCTATGGCCAACCGCCAGGATCGCGACAGGCAACAGCGTGACACTCCGGCTTCTGTGACGTCATTTGTTGCCACATTGGGACCACTTTTGATGTTTGGGCAGGATAGGACGCTAAACACACCAGTCGGAGACGCGATCCAGGCGCCATAATTAAGGTCATGGTTACAACGTATGCCGTAATTATCATACAGTTATTCACTGTTCTGTGTAGAAAAGTCAGTGATATAAGGAGGGTCTTCGCAAATAACTAGTTCTTGGAGCCAAGGCTGTCACAATTCGATCGCGTAAAGTCATATCAATCAATGAATTAATCAATGAAGTAACGGTTACTTCTGGTGCCAACTAGTCGACAGGCAATCGAATCCTATCCTTTTTGATCGAAACGATTGTTACAGTAATTGATTTCTCTTCTCTTGTATGAGAACGCGTACAAGACACGGAAAGGAAGCAGGAGCGGATGCAGAGGAAACCAAATGTAACGCAACGCGTAGAGGAAGCCGACTGTTCATTTCTTCTCATTCATTAATTCATTCAATTATTCATTCAATCATTTCATTTATTTTACCTCGAAGGCACCCATAGTTCCCGTCCGTTTCAACCTGGCGTCGTACCGGCGTCGTGCGTTCGTGGATCAATACTGTCGGATGCAAGTTGAAGACCCCTCTAACAGTCGTATATACTGCACTGGCTTCATTTCTCATCCACAGCGCAAACCAGTGCGCCATACCTTAGGCCGACCATACATGCCTATATAAAAGTCTAATTTCCTCTTTTTTTCTTCTTCTTTACTGTCTGTAGATGACTGAGCGCAAGCCAGTTAAAGGGAGAGTGGGTAGGCACAAAATAGACAAAAGAAGTTAACCATGTAACAACGTCAAGCGGCGGGGCAGGTGGCGTGCGTCCGCGCGCGTGCCTCCATGTTGTTCGTTGTCTGCTCTTCGAACTCGATTTATATATACCGTCTTGTTTCTTCTGCGTGCTTTGAGTGTGTGTGTGGGGGGGGGGCTCTTTTTGCCTTTCCTCTTTCTCATACACAGCGCGGCGGCAAAACACGCAGCGAAAGAGAGCAATCGCCCTGGGGCGTAAGTCGGGACCGGTGGCAGCTGTGTACGGGCCGAGTGGCGGCGGCGGCCGGCGCGATTTCTAGAACGCTTTCTTTTGTTTTATGCTTTCGGCGCACGACCGACAACGTCACTCAAGGTTATTGAGCTTTTCTCCTTCTTCTTCTTATTATTTGTCCAAACTTTGGGCATCTGTTCTCCGAGAGGGCGGCAGACACACGCGCGTGGATCCCCTGGAATGTAAAGTGTGCAGGAGATAGACAACATCTGCGTAGTCGCGGGCTCCGTGGAAAAGAACAGCTGACGCCGATAATTTGGGGACGTGGTGAGCCACGCGCCAAGCGACGTTCGATGGGACATTGAGAAGTTTCTTTTTTTGGCGGGAATTCATTCACCTGCCTGCCTTGGAACCACGGTGCTTAAAACGCCCTCCGGCAAGCTTTTATTTCCTTTTTTTTTTTTTTTGAAATGGTGGCCGAGTGGGCTAATGCGTCTCAGCTCGGAGCGTGGGGTGAAAGCTTGCGCTGCAGAACCTCCTGGGTTCGAGCCCCACCCTGCCCGTTTCGATCTGGATGAGCTTCGTACCGGCACGCCAGGTTAGCGGTTGTACTGCCCTTGCTAAATTTCTCACCTACAGCTAAGAGACCGGTCGATCGTTGAGGTGTACCAACATCAAGGCTGTATAAACATACAAAACAAGACAACTAATTTTTTTTAAATTATTATTAGGTTGTGCAAAAGTCTACTAACGCTACTTTTTTTTCTTTTTACGCTCTTGATTGTTTTGTTTTATTATTATTTTAAAAGGGGCAAAGTGAAGACGCAATCTGGTCCTCATAAACAAAGCAATTGCGTGAGACGAAAACCCATTTATGTTTAGAAATCACAAAAACTATAAAAAACACAAATTAAACAAAAATACTTTAAAAAAAAACGCAGACGAAAATTTGCATTACGCCGTCGGAATTTGGCGGACGACACGCGGAAAACGCGAACACGAAACGATAATGCTCGAGATCTGATGTCTAGATAGGCAACACACATTCCTCTAGGCGGTAGACTTATGCCATTTTCAGCCTGATGGTATACTTTTGTTTTGGGGACGCGACGCATCTTAAAAGAGCAGGAGACGCGCTTGAAGGAGCTGGATGATCGTTCGGAGAAGACAATAGCCCCCACAGCCAGTAAACGAATAAGTAAAAAAGAATGACGGTAGCATTAGAGAGAGAGAGTGCAGAATGCGAACCAGAAAGCGCGTTGTGCAACAACCCTTCAAAAGAAATATCCATAACAAAAGACGAAGATGGGCTGGGGAGCGGACGACGTGGACGTTTTATTAGTAACTCTATACTCGGTCGCGCGCATCTTCCCGCATATACGCCTATTATGTTCTATTTCTCGGACCGTGCACTCTTCTCCGCGTGGAAGTTTCGGGCTACTGCGGGCGGTCATTAAAGCGGAAGGGAGGCCCTGCCTGCCTGCCCGCCATAAAGCTCGAGCGTGCTCGTGTTGGCTCGGTGACTTGGCGGTGGAGGCACGCTCGGCTAGGCTTCACCGTCTGGTCACAAAAGACGCGGCGGACTGTGGACGGGCTGGCTAGGTGCAGGAAATGCGCGAGACTGTTTTCTTTCTTCGCACGGCTAAAGACGCGTATAAAGCAAGGACCGTAACACGGCCCAGGAGTTTCGAAAATCGAAAGGAGAAAAAGAGTTTAGTAGAAGGAAAAAATCATCTCCCTGACGGCTTGGGCAGCGAGAGCGTTTCATAAAATGCTGTCAAGCACCATTTAAGGATGTGGATGCATCCGGTGTTCAAGCAGCTAATCTTGCGCTTGTGTGTTCCAGTCACTCGAAATCGACACTTGGTCTACGATTGAAGATAACGTAATAACGTTGTAGATGCCGTAGGACATACAAAAGTATGTCTGGACCCGAACATACACGTACACACAAAAAAATTTGCACCAGATTAAAAAGAAAGAAAGAAGGAAAGAACTATTACGCAGAAGAAGCACCTGAATCATCACCAGTCTTTCATATGTGTGCTCAATATTGCCCAAAGTAGTCCCGCAACTGTGTGAAAGGACGACAGCACAACATCGTGTGGGACGTCGCGAGCCCCGTTTGCAACAAGCTGAACACATGGTACATTTATAAAGTAAACAAACAAACTCGGGCAGCCTAATTAAAAGCGGCGTATGTACCCCCTCCTAAAGGGGCTGCTGGGAATTCCTTCGCGTAAACATGATAGTCCATGGTTCCGATTCGAGCGTTCAAAAGCGCGCCGCGTATCTGGTATCACAGCTGCACGCGGCTGTGCTTCGCGTCTATCCGCGCGCAGGAAAACTTAGACCAGGACGGGCACCAAGCCTGGGACCTCTATTTTTAGTCATCTGGCGCCCTCCTCCCATCCAGCTTTCAAGACGGCAAAAACTCATGCCCATAAGCGCGACCGAGCAACACGACGGGGACATCAAGGCGCGGGTGCCTCGGTGATTGCTTACTGGCGTCGTCGCTCTCTAATTCCTGGAACCGCGGGCGCGAAAATAGAAAGCGTCGCTACTGGCTACGTCATCTGCTGCAGCTCTGTCCCGTTCGTTAGGGAGGAAAGCGAGCTGCGTGAGTCAGCGTTGTTAGGGGTCGATTCATCGCAGCCTCACTGGTGTTCTAGGAGTTTTACCGTTTTGTATTACCGTTTTGTATACTCGGTTCATCCGTGAGCTGACGGTGTTGTGGGTGCTACGTGCTCGTTGGACCAGTCATATGCCCATCTCTTGTCACGTGATCATGCTCCCGCCACGCGCAGAAAGGCGGGGTCAGGCGATGAAGAGGAGGCGGCTGATTGGTCCGGCGATCGCGTAGCCTCCACTGCACTGTCAGCTTAGGGTGAGCGGAGAAAATACCACGCAAGCGTAGATCCTGCCTCGAATGCCATAGAGTGTGTGGACGTGTGCCCTTGTTATGAACTCATTGTTTCTATGTGGACCGCGTGGAGGCAATGGCCAGGTGTGCATAGTACTGAAATGGGGCCGACAGCGTTATCTTTTCAAGTTTGGAGGGTTCTATTTCACTGGCACGGGAGCAGGATCATGCACAGGATCAGTACTTTTCGAGGTTTTGACTTCGCGCCGGTGGCTTGCACTGTGCTCCAGGTTGTAGATAAAGCGCAGTACTTCCGCTCGTTTCCACAGCAAGCGTGGTGGTCTAATCTCGTGACCACAGCGATGAACCTTTCTGTGCCCTAGGTTGGAACTTGGATTGCTATACTCCGTTTCAGCCTTATGTTGTACCGCAGACAAGGCTACAAGCGCGAGCTCATAGCTTTGGGGAGCTTGTGCCGCCGAGATGTGCCCCAGAGAAAGGAGCTCGCGCTTGAAGCCTTGCCTGCGGTACATCATAAGGCGAAACAGAGTGTAGGATCGTCTGGGGGCGCGAGGTTGCGGCACTGGAAGCTGCTTAGCCTGCGCGGAAGCTCGAGTTATCAAGAGCTTCGCTACTGATAACTGGCCTAATGAATTTTTTGCCTAATTCCTTGGCCAATCAAGTTTGGTCGCTAATGTGTGACCACAAAAGAACCCTTTTCTCACCGCTCACACAAAAATAGTAAAAAATAAGAGGAAAGGAAACTTGTCCATGCTGTTGACTTTGGCACTAGAGACCAAGTAGCACCTTTTCGTATTGAGTTCGTGTTATACGAACCTTGACTGGTAATGAAAAAGAGCGTTTCCTGGTCGTAAACTTCTGGTCTGGGGCAGTTTTATACTCGCCTCAGCTGCTTTCGTGCCGCCATGGCGCACTGCTCTTTCTTGTTTCCGTCTGTCACGAGCCCCCTACCTACAAAAAAGCATTTCACTTTTTTTTCTGTTGAGCTGTTTTTTTTTTCTTGGCGGGCATCCACACTCAGATGGGAACGCCACTCAAGCCCTAATTGCCCAGAAGGTTCATGTAAAGCGGTGATGCGATTGGTGGGATGCTTTGTGCGACCTCCCCATATTCGTGACTATTTGGTAGGGTTGTTGGTTGTTGCTCTATGGTGCACACCAAACCAAGGAAACCAAAGTTTGCAGATGGTGCTGTCTTTTGTATAAGGGCTGCAAATTTCGGGCTGCAGGCCCCGAGTTGTCCAGATGAGCCCAACATTGCAACCTGAGATCTTCTGCAAGACTGAAAGATCGCCATCGAAATTTTCATATCATCTCAAACTGCAAAAGTAACGAAGGAAGAAAAAAAAAAACTTTGTGTAGCAGCTTTTTGCTCGGATGGTCGTTCTGTTGGGGGAAGAGGAGTCGGGAAGGAAGATGAAATGAGAAAAAGGAAGGAAAAGTGGAAAACGCAAAGATTACTAAAGGAACGCTGTCGTGAACTCCTCAAGGAGCGCAGGAAGTTCAAGACTTAAAGTTTCTACGGATAAAAGCCGCAATTATAGTGTTTCCTACGGGTACCGACATTCTTTGCAGCTCGCCGACTGGCGTGACGTTGCAGGTTCTAAGAAGACATTGAAGGCGTACAGGCTACAGCATTACAATAAACTAGAAGACAAGGATGTTCGTCCCGTTTAATAATTCCGTCGTCCGTGTTGCCTGTCGTTATACAAAAGACTCTGCCGCGGTGTCGAGGGACTTCACTCAGACCCTGATTATGCCATTATCCTCGGGGCAGCCAATCGGTGACATCATGCATCAACCACGAAAACCATAACCCAAGTTATGCTTGCCGTCAGAAACCCCGAGACAGCAGGGCTGGAGGGATCATCACGCAGCCTCAGATTCCTTCGCACGCCGTGGCCGCGAAGCTTTCAACGCTGTCGACCCTTTCCCTGGTCGCCAAAGAAAGACGTGTCTAAAGTTGGGAAGCTGCACGCACGCATCGAGATGCCGTGGCAGCGGCGGGAATACAATGAGCTTAACCCCACGAGTAGCTAATTGCCCGACAGGGGCTTCATTATCCAGTCCCCCTCCGTTCCGGTCTCGTCTCCGCGCACCGTTCCAGTGAGCAAGGAAGGCCGGAAAAACGCAGACAATGGCCGCGCTCTGTGGCGCGCGTCTTCTTTTTCCTTAGATTTATTTGCGACGGCTACGAACAGAAAAACACGGACAATGGCGGTGGCCGGCCAAATGGGTTCCCATCCTCGCGATGGTTCGCACAATCCTCAAGGTTGGGTTCCGCTAATGGGTCGCCGCCGTGGGGGACCTGGGGACTGGTAGTGGGTCTTCGTGGAGGGTGCCAGGACTGGTCTTCTAGCAGGGGACCCTCATCATCCGCTCTTGGAAGGGCATGACAATGATGACCGGGTCGCCGATGGAGATGGAACCAGCACGCGGGAAGTCTGTCCCCTTCCTTTCGGGACGACAATGGGCCTGACGGAAGCTTTTTGGCTGTGTGCGACTCCTCGCTCATGTCTCAGCCGAGACGCTTTTGTCCGCCCGTGCCCTTTTGCCGTGGACCACTATTAGTGTTATTACTTTTTAGTTCTTCGCCAAGCGGGGAGGCGACTTGAGGCCCAATGGTAGTCAGGTGCGGTGGGTGCTGTGTTTCGCTTTACTACACAGGGTGTGGTGGTATACCGGTTTGGTTTGAAATGGGGTGCCGCAGTAAGATGTCACCGAGGAGAGTGACCCCCTACCTGGTTTCCTCGGGATAGTCAGCAACGCAGGTCAGCTAAACATACCACATGTTGTGAACGCTAATATTAGGGCACCTGGACGTATAACATGCCCCGATTTACCTTTTATGGGTCGTTTTGACCCGTGCGGCATATAATATATAAAGTGTAATCCGAGTGTCCTCTTTTTTATGTATTAATTGAAGCAAGGTGGAGCTGGAAGAACGCAGTCTAATGTTAATTTCTCTTTGGACGCCATATTCCTCCATTTATAAAATGATCGTTTTTTTTTGTTTTTTTTTATATCTGCTAAACCTTATGTAAGGCCACGATGATATCCCAGAGATTTCACCCTGTCCGGGGAAGCATAGGAGGTAACGAAAAAGAAAATGAAACCTTTATTATGTGCTGCTAGCTATTAAAAGGAATACATCGCTACTTCTGAGCGTACTTCCGAAACATTGCAATGCCCCTGTCATTGATCTCCGTAAAGTAGGGAAGTTCCCGCTTGAGGGTACTGTAGTAGTCTCGGACTCTCGGATGGGCGTCCAGGCTGTAAGCGGCTACCTGAAACCAGAATACACACGAACCGCGCGGTGGTGAGGCTGGAGATCTAGATCTATCCTCAAAGGAATTAACTAGCTGGCGCCTGCCGACCCCGTCTTGCAGTTTCCGGTGGGCTAACAAACATAAAATACTAAGGTATTGGTGATCCCAGCGAAATCGACGCCGCGTAGCGGCAACGCCGAGAAGCTCAGGAGAGGTCGTTTCGGCTCTGTCGTAGGCAGCATATAAACAAACATCGTTTCTAGCAATATATTCTATAGCTTCCGCAGTGTCATTCCTAGGCACTGATAAAAGGTTTTTACATCGAAAAATTGCTTTTGCTTTTATATATAACACCGATTTTACGCTGCAGCGTAATAAATTTATGGTGGTCCGCTGCTGAACGACGAAAAAGACCAGCTTTCGTCCGCCCTTTTGCCTGACCAGCGCGGCCCCTATAGTTTCTGGAGTCGCGAATACAGACAAGACATACGTTATCGTTT
>JAZHYW010009727.1:0-57932 GCA_037355805.1 Ixodes ricinus
CTTCCCCGACGCATATATTCTGAAGGGTCACGTGATCTCTCCCGTAGACACGTTAGACCGACTTTGATGGGTGCTGTGGTTTCAGAAAAGGGATTGGGGCAGAACCCACGGGCCTCTCAAAAAGCTATGACGGGTCTCTTACACCCTTTTGGAATTCTTAAAGGATGTGTCAGGTCCCTTAGAAATCCTTAAAGAGCATCTCAAACCCGTCAAACATTTTTAAAGGGTAAGTCGGAATATTTAAGAAGTCTTGGTGCGCCCCATAGACGGATTTTTCATTAGGACACCTCTTTCCGTAGAAGTGGCGCCTCGTGTCGAAGGATTATCTTGGGTGGAACGAAAAAACACCAGTAGGAAGGAGAGTTTATTTATTTATTTATTTATTTTACACTCAGGGCACACGGCATTATAGAGGGGAGTGGGAACAATAGTAAACATAATAAACAATTGGAACAAAATATACAATACTTAAAAACAGGGAACACGAAATTGGCAATAGATGTACAAAAAAGTGCGTGGTCATTAATTGATGTGAGCGATGCAGGTAACCGATTCCAGTCTTTGGAAGTCCTGGGAATAAAAGAGTCATAATAAACGTTAGATTGCCGAAATGGGACACCGACTTTGTGACGATGATCAAGGCGTGCTGAAACAAAGTAGGGGGATGATTAGTTGTTATTTAAGCTGAGGAATATAGTGATAGATTTTATGAAAAAGACAAATACGAGAGACTGTGCGACGATGTGCGAGGCTTGGGAGTAACAAGTTATCTTTCATTGATGTTACGCTTGAGGTGCGATTATAATTGGCCAATATGAAACGTGCAGCTCTGTTCTTAATACCTTCTAGTGAATCAACAAGGTAAACGGTAGAAGGATCCCAGATGGAAGCTGCATACTCTAGCTAGGATTCAACTAGTCTTTTATAAAGGAATAGTTTTAATGATGATGGAGCGAGATAAAAGTTACGTTTGAGAAAACCAAGCATTCGATTGGCGTTTTTAGTCACATAGTTAATATAAAGTTTCAAGGAAAGGTCAGCACTTAAAGTCACACCCAGATACTTGTATGAGTTTACAAGTTCTAGGGGTGTGTTATTAATACGATAAGCAAAATTGAAGTTGGCTTTACGTGTTATGCGCATTATTTTACATTCATTAATATTGAGCTCCATTGACCAGAGTTCACACCAGTGTAGAATGGAATCTAGGTCACGTTGCACTTTTTGTGACTCAGAGTCATTCGATAACTTGTGGTAGGTTTGGGGCGAAAGATAAGTCACCATGGGCAAAACAGGGATGTCTTCGCAGCTGATTCTAGGTCGCTGTCAAGTGGACCTAAAAGATTCTAGAGTCCTTGTTCAAAGGAATATTTGCGCGTTCTCGTGCCACGCCCGCATATCTTCCACCCAAGAAACCCTTGGGACCATTGATGTTTAGGTCATATGACGTCAATTCTTCCCGCTGAATTTAGCGGAATTCGCACAGGCGGACGGACAAAATTTTGGGATTGGAGGTCTTCCGTTGAAAATCTAAAGCTCCAATCCACGCCGTGAATGTCGTTGGACAGCGAAGCTGTGATATCAACTGCAACTATTGCCCATTTCACTACAGGAATTTTTATGGCAAACGCCACCAAGTGGTGCTCCAGTATTTGACGTCCAAGAGAATTTTCGGTTTAGAAAAATAAGAACAAAAGTCACATTAACGCCGTTCATTGAAATGTAGATGAAACCCTATTGAAAAATCCACCAGACCGGTTTGGTGTGTCCTAGTGTTTGCTGGTGTAAACATCAGACCGGCCTGATGTGTTCTGGTGCGCACATCAAACCAGCCTAACGTGTTCTGGTGTACCCACCAGAACACGTTAGGCTGGTTTGGTGTGCCCATCACACCAACCTACTTTGGTCTGATGTGCACACCAAAGCACACTAGGCTGGTCTGATGTGCACACCAGAGCACACTAGAATGGCTTGATGTGCACACTACACCACACCAGACCAGTCTAATGTGCACACCACGGCACACTAAACTGGCCTGACATGCACCCCAGGGTGCGTCTGGTGAGCAAGCGTAATGGATATATGTCTGGTGTTGAATGAAAACATGTTTTCTTGTAAAATAAATAAGATGTATAGTGCTCAAACACCACATTTGATTTTATAAGGTGTTTAATTGAAGGGGCGATGCAACGATTCAGTTCGAATATGTACTATCACGATCAATATGAGTGTGAACACCACTCCGCGTGGCCCGCGGTACTATCAGTGCCCCCTGGCGATTGCTCTTTGAAGCATCAGTGCACCTGGGCTTCGAGACATATCGTCTCTAGTGATCGCCGCATCACTCTGGACTTCCGGGTCCTCTGCTAGCAAAAAACGGTCGTCGAAACTGCCAAACTGTTCACCAATGACGAAGCGCATTTTTCACTAGAAATGTGCACCAGGAGGAATTACTTGTATAAATATTTTTAGCGTCATCTTTTTTATTAGGAAGTTTTAGTAGATTATTCCCATGACCCCGATAACAATACCCGATACTTCGCCGACGCCTTAAGCATGCATTATATTGTTATCGGAGGTATCAAAACAATAAACTAAGCCTGCCTATTATTTAATTCGCTTCAGTTTTGCGAGAGCAAGGACCACCAATGCGCACAGGCAAGAAGTTAACGCGGTGCCAGCGTAGGTGATACACTTCATCATAGAAATCAGCGCGATAAAAACGACGAGAACGAAGAAACGCACTGAACGTCATTGTAGTTTTTTCGCGCTGGTTTTTTCGCTGGCAGACGACCCGGAAGTGCAGGGTGGTGCGGCGATCGCTAGAGACGATATATTTCGACCGCGAGGTGCACAGATGCTTCAAAGAGCCATCGCCAGGGGCACTGATAGTACCGCGGGCCACGCGGAGTGCTGTTCGCACACATATTGATCGTGATAGTACTTTGCGTAACCATACTGACACAGTGTAACAAACGTTTACCCATACGCTCCGGCCTGATGCACAGCATAGAGGTTTGTCTCGTCAACAATCGTCAGCAGCTTGTCATCCATGAAAACTTGAAAATATTTCATTCGGCCAACAGAGGGTTCCGCAGGCTCCACAAAACACCTGTCTTCCTTTGCCAGTCAAAAACTTGCGGCGGTGACCTTTGTTTCTTTGTTGACGTTGACAGAACTAGACAGACGGGCGTTCCGCCTTCAGTTTCGTTATCGCTTGGAAGTTCTGTTGTTAGGCCCTTCGTTGGCAAGTTCTCCTCGTCACCGTCACTCACTTCACTATCACTAGATCCCGCATCGGACACTGTTCCACTTTCCGAAATCAAAACCACACAGGGACGGTCGCGACTCCGTGTCTGGTAGAAAGATCCTGATGGAATTTCCATCGGGCAGCAGTAGAATACGAGACCTAAAAGAAAAGAGCACCACGTCAAATTTTATCAGTAAACAAGTCAACATAGGGATGTACTAAACCACGCCAAACAGGAAGCTTTCTACCGAAAATTACAGCTGATTCCTCGTGCATAGGTATGTAAAATTCAGAGTGAACGCCCAATCCTAAACTATCGCCCAACCTATTTACCTGGCAAAACATTTATCGGCTTAAAACTACCGAAACACTGCCACATCTAAGCACGGAAGGGAACACCACAGAAATCACAGAGCTACTATGCGACTTTTCTCTTAAGCCTGTTTCACATGCAGCGACTGTGCGAACAAAAATCGGTGCGACAGGGACAGCCGACGCAGCGAGTGCGATCGCAATGTTTGGTTTCACAAGCTCCAACAACCGCGCGATTTCTGTCGGAACGGCCGGCTGTTCGGACACGAACGCGACGCGTTTGACTTTGTCTAAAATAAAACAGAAAAGTCTTAGTAAGCACAAATGTTTTAGGAATGCAATATGTAACTAGAAATTTCTAATAATTAATCCTCTGTGGCTATTTTTACGTCCGGATGGAGCACTGAAACGCGTGTACCTGACCCTCCCCCCCCTACCCTCCTCTCTCTCCCCCGTGAACCTAGGGAAGGCGGAAATTTGGACGTAACTTGGGTTACGTCGGACGTAACACTAGACACTTCGTAATTAAGCATTAATCCAGAAGCTTTTATGTGTCTACATTTATTTTCGCGGATGATAGCTGGCTAATGAGCGGCTGGATGACGAGAAAGCGATCGCACCGACTCTTCGGCAAAATACCAACTTGGTGGAAAACAATCGCAGAGCCGCAGCGGCAGTGCGACTGCGATTTTAATCGCACATTTAATGGAAATCGCAACGATTTCGGGCGAGAATCACAGCATGTGAAGCAGCCTTTACACGATACCCATATCTACTATGTACTTTCTGCCCGACTTTCATATGTTTCAGGATAAAATACGTCTGCGCTATAGAATCCAGAACTTCTAAAAATGCAAAATTAACACATTTCAGACCAAAGTACAGCTTACCTTTGTAACAGCAGGTCGCAATGCGTAGCACGACGCGGACAATACGCGTCCTGGGCGCCGCCATGCACATCGGAGCCGACGGAGTACCTGGAAGACCCCTGGCGGCGAAAATTCGAGGCCACGAAACCGAAACCAAAAAATGTATCTGCTAAGATACGTTAGACATTTCGTCTGAGTATTGCTTTGGGTTACAAAACACTACTACTATATTGAATGTATTCTGGAAGATACACTGTGCCTTAAAGAGATAAAATATATAATAAAAATGAATAGAAAACTTTTGTGTCGCTAGAAGTGGTGGGGATCGTCCACGGCGTGTGTACACTGGGCATGTGTACCCGGATGAAGAAACGGTCACGGAAGCAAGCCACGAAGACGGTAAGGATATTTCTTTGTTTCTTTTTGTGTTTGCTGCATTGGAAACCGAGAATTTCGTAATATTAGATCTGCTGAGACGTTTGTAGCTTGATCTTCAGTGAGCGATACGAGCCTGAATGTATTGATCTTCAGAAGAAAAATGTATGGCGGCTATCGGTTCGAAAGTTTTTGTTACCCAGCATAGCCAGCGGGCAAGCATATTGAGTTGTCATTTGGACACCTCTTTGAGTTGTCTTCACCACTTGTGGGATCACTCTATATTAATCGCCGCCCGATCGGTATGTGTTTCGCTCGTCTCCCAGGGAGTGATACAACACAACGAGAAGACAACTAATCGGTTTACTGTACTTCCCAGTTTTCCGTCTTCCAGAGCTGGAACTCCGGACCCGCCGACCCTGGTCGTCGCCCGTCGTTCAGAGCTCGCAGTCGGCGTCCGTGTCCAGGCCTGCGGATCGTCCTTCCCACGCCAGCGCTGCGTAGGCTAGCTGTTCCGGGCTATCACAGCCACAGTCTCGCTGCGGAACCAGTCCGGGATTGTCATGGCCTAGGCCGGTATGGCCAGGGCTTGCCGTTTCCGCCGTTCGTGATCCGAACCTCGCTGGTGGAACGCTCTGGGGATCGGCATGTGCCAGACCAACCAGAACGGCTGCATCGTTCCTGCCCGGCCCCAGCCTGGTGCAGCACGCTTTTCCTGTTTCCTCGCGCTCGCCCCCGGCTAGAATAAAAGGTGGGTAATTGGAACCGAACTCTGCATGCTAGAGAACAGTACGCACGTTGCAGTGGCTGTAATGTGATATGCAAGCCTGGTGTAAAAAGGTGACAGGCAACAAAATGTGCGTGAGAGAAGGATATTTATGCTTCGCATGATTTTTTTCTAAAGAAAAACTTGTGCATCTTGTTTTCTGCATGCCGTCACATTTG
The DNA here is from genome assembly GCA_037355805.1 of Ixodes ricinus. Classification (NCBI taxonomy): domain Eukaryota; kingdom Metazoa; phylum Arthropoda; class Arachnida; order Ixodida; family Ixodidae; genus Ixodes; species Ixodes ricinus. The sequence goes on from JAZHYW010009727.1 coordinate 5,752, forward strand.
CTACCAGACTCAGCATCAAATTTGGTTGCCGAAACAAACAAATGTGCTACGAAAATCCACTATTTGAGAACTCACAGGTTTATAAGGTTTTGGTTGTGATCGCGTGTGTGCCGAACGGCTATGCCCACGTACAATTACGAGTGCCGCAACGGGCCAATGGGCCTCTCGCTTCTTGAAGGCCTGATCGCCTGATTCTCGACGGCACAGCAAAGCAACAATCGGCCAGGTTGTTTCTACCATAGTTGCCTGTGTGGCTGTCTAAGTGACTCGTAAAACAACTTGTATAAATTTGTTATTTTGCCGAGTAGTCTGCAAAACGAGTTCGTCGGACCGCTTTCTAAGCCTGCACATCTATTTTCGTTCACTTCAACAATTACTGTAGAATTCACTTACTTGATGCGTCGCACTGCAGTAATCCACTACTGTAGCCGTGTCGCTTCCCAAGATATCAAAGGGAATCGGTATACATTGACGCTTGAATCACCTTCGTGACTGTGGCAGTCTTTCACGCAGCAGTAGTGACGTTTATTTTTGGGGGAACTCTAGGAGTAGGCGAGATGTCACAGGAGCCCGGTGAGGTCGTAGAGACATGAAGCCGGGACTTACTTTTAAGAAAAACAGTTCCCCAAAAGGCTCACGCCGATCCGAATTGCCAGATTCACACGTGGTTTCTCAAATGCACCCACCCGCAATCCCCGCGATCCTCGCTGTCCTGGCCCATCCAGTGTTTTATTTGGAAGCCGCTAGATGACGCAACTTGTCGTGCCAAACTGCATTGCCGGTTAATGTTTGGGTAACTTTCAATAAGGGGAGGGGTGGAGTGGAGAGATTCGTATTATCGAGATTCTGCTGTGTTTGCCTGCCCCCCCCCCTCGCACACACACACACACAGTGTCGTTGCCCAAGGCGCCTCTGACTGTATGTTGCAAAAGTTAATGTGTTTTGATCTGTATAAAAGCAGAAATCAATTTACTGACAGAGTGACAGTGCTGGTGGGCCCGAATCTAATTATGTACTTGCAGGGTGACTTCATTTCATGACTTCTTTATGCAGCATAGCACGAGACAGTCATTGCTTACGTGACATGCGAGTAGTAGCAACGACACGAGTTGATAAGGTTGGCAGTATTGCACGTGAATAAATAATATTTTAAAGGTGTGATTTCAAATATTAGTCTTCATTTATTTAGTGCATAAAGCAGCCTGGCTGTGGCAACATCATAAGCAACAATACCACTTTAATGGTAGTGACCACAGCCCTTGTGTCACCTCACTAAAAGTACCGCAAGGAAGAGCTGACATTACCTCGACAAGTTTGAGTCATCATAAATCAAGTTAAAGCGATTGGCTGATGATCTGAAAATCCTAAAACAAGTGAGAGCGATTTGCTGGTGGAGTGAAATTGCGAAACATTTTCAGGCCATGCATTGCTGAAATCTCGCCCTATTAGCAACTGTAGCATACATTTGTTTGGGCATATGCATGCTTTCTGCTATTACTACAAAAAAGAAATGGGGTTGAATGTTTTGACTAACACAGCTTTTTAGCATAGGGCAAGATTGACGTTGTGAAAGAATATTGTGCTTTATTTATACTGCATTGCATGTCATTTGGATAGGTTCTGTGGCTATCTTTATCTTTATTGAAGCTACAGTATGTCCTAAGCGTAAAAGCAAATCAAGACCTTGATGTTACTCGTCTCTCTAACCTTCGATTTGCTCTCCTAGGTGCTGCTGTGGCTGCTCCACCTGGTGAGGCCGTGGCCTCCTCTTGGCCGCCTCTGTTTTCTCTCCGGGATGGTGAGGTACATACCTGGGCCTACAAGGCATTTTGTCTTTTGTTTTCACTTCATTGACTTATTCAGGAGAACAGACTAACGGAAGAAAAAACAAGGACACAAACAGGCAGGCACACAAAGAGGCAAACACAGGTACTGACTTAAAGGTGCACTAAAGACTTTTCTGAGATTGTCTGTTCTTGGTGATAACCCGTTCGACGGGCTCTAAGCATTCTAAATATCCCAAAATTATGCTCGTTCGATTCCTATTTTCCTACTAAAAATTTAAAAAAATTTAAATAAAAGAAGACTGTTCACGTCCTGCCATTAAACTAGAAGGTGAACTATCTTCGAAAAGTGTACATGCGGATGAGAGTGACATCAGTGCTATCTGATAGCCGTGTCCCACAAATTACAGTTTAGCAGTGCCTATAATACCTATCTAGGGGTTAGTATGCTAGCCCGCTTCGCTAGTATAGACTAGTAAAGAAGACAGAGGTGAGACATATTGATGCCTATTTCTGAACACAGAAAGGGAAGGTAGTGAGTTGTGGTGATGGCACACTCATTCGGGTTTTCTTTTTCATGTCTTGTCATGGAGTGGAGCCAAAGGTGTTTTTTGTTTCACATCGCTCGGCTGCCCGAGACTGCACATATTTGTACAAAATAAGGTAGTGCACAGCAGTATACGTATTTCGTACTTTGCGATGTTGAATTTAAAAATTGTCAAATGGTTCATTAAAGGATACCTAAAATATCATATATGTGAAAAGCTTTCATGAAACAATTTTTTTACATCATTATTAGTATTTGATCTGTACAGCAATAATGGACCTCCTTCTTAATGCAAATTCCAAAGCTGAAATTATTTCTCTTAAAAGGGTGCTCGGGAGCTTTCTAAGATGGCCTATTTATGGCCGTAACACATTGTGTGCTCTAAGCATTCCAAAAATTTTAGGTTACAATCATGTGCCGCTTATTTCACTAATAAAAATGTGATAAAAAATAGTGAATCTCAGACGTACAAATGGCGCCACTGAACCTGGCCGAATGTACGCGAACAACAAATGGGGCTCATCAGACAATCCCAAGCGATGGCTTCACGTCCGGACAAGCAGCCGACCAGTCCTGCTCGTCTGCACGGGAAGCCCTCGCTTGCAATTCACTGACGAGTGTCTTTTGCCATTGCACCCTATTCGCCTTGATTCGGTTCAACCACATTCGCTAACTTTGATCCCATTTTTTAATAGTGAAATAAGCCACACATGATTGTAAGTTTTGGACTTTCGGGATTGTTAGTGGCGGGGTTTAAGCCGCACGTCCGGGAGCTTCCTGGCTCGTGACGACGACCATTCCCCGACGTGAAGAACCCAAGGGTCCAGTGGAGGTGGGAGAATTGGTAACGTAACGAGCGGTTTAATTACATGGTTGCGATACAGTCGTCAAATCCGAGAGAACTAACGGAGCAGCCTCACGTTCCGCCTTATATAGGGTCCGTTTTCTCCCTCACTCCCCGCCAGGGCAGCAAGTGCGCAGCAGCAACCCGCCGTCAAGTGCGTCGTAGCAAAGTCCGCCGCGTCGTAGCCAGAAGTGCGTCGTAGCCAAAGTTCTCCGCAGTTAGGTCATGCCTCTCTTCCTTTCGTGAGCGCACGAACCCACAGGCACACACACACGTCCCGTTGACGTCACGGACGCGTTGAGACTCGTTTCGCGCAGGCTTCGACAGGAGGGCGGCGGTCCTGGACTCGTCGGGACCCGTTTCGCGCAGGCCTAGACAGGCGGGCGACAGTCCTGGACAGATCGGGACTCGTTTCCGCAGCGTTGAAACTCGGAAGAAGGTCGCCGAAGGTTCCATTCTTAACAGGATGCTTAGAGCACATAAGTTGAGTTCGGAACATAAATAGGCCATCCTGGAATACCAGAGAGTGCCCCTTTACTTTATGTCAATTTTTTATTTATATATATATGTACAATTCAGCATTTCAGTGAAACAAAGCAGGAACATGATTGCAGACGAATGTGGAGAGCCCATTTGTGTTGCCTGTATTTCTCCACTTTTTGTGCATTTGCTTGACAATGTAAAGCCTGGTTCAGACAGTTGCGTTTGACTGCGTTTGACTGCGTTGCGGCGGCGAGAAACCAGGACATCCCTGCTGCTTATAGCGCGTGCCAAGATGATTCCTTGAATTGGATTCCACGCTTCATACGAAGCACAGATGTGCCGGTGACTCGCTTTCGGTTCTCGCCGCAACGCAGTCAAACGCACTCAAACGCAAGTGTCTGAACCGGCCTTTACTCACTGCAGATTCATCTTGGACATGGCATCAAAATGCGAGAAGCTGCATTTTCCACACGCCGTGGAAAAGGCTGCCAGCCCTGGCCGCTTTCTCAGAATGGTCAGCCGATCACTATGGGAGCCTGCAGAGCTCTTCGACAGGAGTGTGTCAGGGCAAGCCTGCAGGCGTCACCTCTAGGAGGGTGTGGTGGGAAAGAAGCCCCTAACACACAAAAAAATTGACGCTCTGACAGGTGGGTATTTCTGATCAACCTGGAAGGGCACATAATCTGTCGTGGCTGCGCTGTGCTTAGCTCTGCAAATAATGTGTGTATAGTGTGATTGTCGACGTTTAGCGCACTCAAAAAACTGTCTTCAAGCATTCACACACCCAAGGAACACAACTCTCACACAGCGCTCACTAACAACTTTGTATTGCGTGTTTAACTTAGGTTTCTACTTCTACTTCATCTTGAGACGATTTGCAAATAGAAAAAGACGAAATATAAGAGTCGAAAAATTCCCGTCTAATGCTTATGCTATTTGCCGGCTGAAAAATTAATCTCATTTCGTGATAATGTTATCGACGGTGTACTAACACATTTGTACTCTAGTCGTATGATGTTCTCGGCTTCTATGATTTCCCTTGTTAATTGGTTTACACTTTTGCCCAACACGGTGCTGTTGTTGAAATGTGCGACACACCCACAATCCTGGCAGTGTACCCCTAAGTGGCCAGAGTTGGCCTTTACAGTGTTGTTGTGTTCATTTAGACATCGCCCAGTTTGTCCAACGTATTGTCTTCCGCAGGAAAGGGGGAGTGAATAGACAACCGCCTTCCCTGTATTGCTGTATTTTGGGGCATACTTAGGCATGCCCCAAAATACTGCATCCACACCTTTGGTGCTATTGCATTTTAGAATGCCTCAGGCATGCCCCAAAATAAGTTTTTGGAATTGCTTACTCTCTATCTTAAATCCACCTTTGCTGCCTGGTGTGGACACACTTACTTACAAAAGAGGGGAGTGTGCATAGGTTTGTGCATTGCACCTGTACTTAGCGTCCTATATCTTGCACACCTCGATAGGATTCTACAACAGAGGTTAGATGCCAAAAAAGTAGTGTGAGTGCTTAAACACGTGGACGATTTTTTAATTTTTTAGCCACCGATGAAAACAATTGTTCAAGCTTGGTGGACAACGTCCTCTCGGCATTTAAAGATTGCATGAGTCCCCTAGAAATCACCCACGAGTTGCTGGTTGAAGGATCCTTAAGATTCTTGGATCTCAGACTGGTGGAGTTACCCACCACGTCTGGTGGTTCTATGAACCCAGGGGTAAAAAACCACTCCTCCCTTTCAACTCCGCGCACTCAAAACTCGTCAAAAGAGGCATAGTGCGGTCATGCCTTAAGAGCTCAATCACAAAATCGTGCTCACATTCATACAAAAAGAGTTTTGACGGGCAAATTGCAAGACTGAAGTCCGCAGGGTACCCTGTTTTCTTAAATTGGTGTCAGTGGTCGAAACTATCCTTAAAGAAATGAAGCAAGGGAGCTGCGTCAAGCAAACACACAGCGACAGGACAAGAAGACCAGTCATCGTCCCTTACATCCACAATTTTTCCCACGGCCTTAAGAAATTAGCGAACCGATTCAATGTTGATATCGTGTTTTCAGCACCCATTAAACTGTCCAGCCTGTGCAGAAACGTCACCACACCCTCAAATCCTGCAATCTGCTGCTCCAAGCAGCATAGAACCATCTTTGTGCCTTGCGTTAAGGGGGTTGTCTATTCATTCCCTCTTTCCTGCGGAAGACAATACGTTGGACAAACTGGGCGGTGTCTAAATGACCGCCTGAGAACACAACAACATCGTAAAAGCCAACTATGGCCAATTAGGGATACACTGTCGGGATTGTGGGTGCGTCGCACATTTCAACAACAGCACCGTGTTGGGAAAAAGTGTAAACCAATTAACAAAATAAATTATCGAAGCCGAGAACATCATATGACTAGAGGACAAATGTGTTAGTAAGCTGTCGATAACATTATCACAAAAATATATTAATTTTTTAGCCGCAAATTAGCCGAAGCATTAGAAGGGAATTTTTTTACTCTTATATTTTGTCTTTTCTATTTGAAAATCGTCTCAAATTGAAGTAGAAGTAGAAGCCGAAGTTAAACACGCAATACAAAGTGTGTACTTCGTTTCAGCTTGGGTCCAGACGCAGCCGATGCTACAAGCACGAGCGTGTGGCCCTGAACAGTGCCTGTACTACACGAGCGCGCGTGCTTGGCAAGGACGCTGGAAGCCCGGAGCTCGCGCTTGTAGCATCGGCTGCGTCTGGACCCAAGCTGAAACGAAGTATAGTGAGCGCTGTGTGAGAGTTGTGTTCCTTGGGTGTGTGAATGCTTGAGTGACAGTTTTTTTAGTATGCTAAACGTCGACAAACATGAATTACCAACTCGCCCAATCTGAAGTTGTAACAGCTTTAAGTATAGTGCGAGTTATTATTTACTACGATTTGAGATATTTTTATGAACCTATTGTTGATTTTGCCTCGTGCAGCACACATGTACAGTCAGAGGCACTATGAGGTCAGACAAGGTGAATGCGGGCAGACCAGAAGAAATGCCGCGTGGGGTGCAGCGCTTTCTTTGCACATTGGGAGCGAGGCCACGATGTTCGATCTACAGTCAAACCCGATAATATAGAGCCCGGTTAATTCAAACTATGTGTAAAGGGACTGGTAGCTGCAATAAAAATGCATGGCGAAAAATGCAATTACATTGAACGAAAATTGCAGCGTCAACCCATAGATACATCTGCCAAGAGCGCTGTTTAGCTCTGCAAGCTGGCTTTCCCCCAGCGTGGCAATACTCCTTGGGGGAAAGCCAGCTTGCAGAGAAAGCTGGCTTTTTTCTTTTGGGTGGCCGCGTCGAGCGCCCAGAAGAAGAAAAAAAAATCTCTTTTGCGGGGGCAGAGGGTGAGCCGGTAAACGAAGAAGCGGTTACTAGATAGCTGCGGTGAGCGTCCCTCATGACGTACAGATGCCCCTTCGAGAGTAAACTACTTTTCTAAATGTGGCGTGCCTGTTCGTTGTCAAATTCATTAAAACTTTTATAGATAATTGCCTGCTATATCAAAGTGGTAGACGGTTTTTTGAGAGTTCGAAATAGTCGGGTTTGACTGTATTATGTTGCCCACAGGTAGGGGGAAGCAGATTGAACGCGGGAGGGTGGGCCGAGTGATAAATTGACTGATTATCAGACTGGACCCGACAGAACTTCCTTGTTTACTGTTGTAGTTGTGATTTGATTATTTTAAGGTTTTTTTATGAATAACTGCTCGTGTATTTTTTTAATGCACTGTAGGTTTTATCATGCAATACCAACTTGCCCAAGCCATCATCTTAGCCATTCAGATGTGCGGTCGAAAACGGCATGGAAGAAAAGAGCCATGGACAGCCTTGTGTGCAAGGGAATGTGCGCGAGTGGTGCGTGTCGGGAAAAAATAAAATAGTAAGTTTCATCCTTTTTGTCTTTGTAATTTTGTTTCATAGCAGAATGAACACCTAAACCTTTTGAAAAATTGGTGTTCTTTTTGCAAAATATAGCTGTTGTCATCAGCAGTCCTTTCTGCATCCAAATTATGCCGTGCATGCATGACCAGGTCACCCCTAGATCGACCGGGTCACATCAGAACAAACTTCACAGGGTGACGTCAAGACATCAGAACACGCCAAGACATCAGAACACACCAATACACTATAGAACACACCAAGACACTAGAACACGCTAAGACACTAGAACACACCAAGACACCAGAACACGTTAAGAACCGTGTCTGAATTTCCGTGCTGGTGTAAACGTCAGAAACATACCAGACCCGGGCTGGTGGATTTTTCAATAGGGAACGTTTAACCACCAATTCTCTCGGTGAACGCCAAAAGAAAGGAGTGCTAGATCTGTTAAAATGTTTCAAGTATTCTTGTAAACCAACTTGCCGCCTCCAAGATGTAATATTGTACAGCCGAAGGCCCTCGTTAAAGGAGCGGTGCAACGATATTCAATTGGAATGTTTTTCACTTTACACGAGCTTACTGGCACTAGTGGGACTCAAGGATACTGGCACGCAACGCCACTGGCCGAGAAACTCCTTTGTTGCGGCGTAATTTCAAGGACAAACGCGATCATTTTCATTCAATCTCTCCTTTGCAAAATTTGATGACGTAACGTGGGGATCGCAGTACACCCCAATGACAATATTTGAATGCGGCTCATAGATTGGACCCGAGCATTGCGTGGACACTCGATTTGGGCTCATGATAATTACTAGCTCGAGAAGCATTCGGGTAGTGGACCGTGTCCAATCGCTGCAACGACGACAATAGCCGAGCCATAACAATGTCTGGAACTCAGCGCGTGTCCTGTGCTTTGCCAACCCCAGCGCGTGGCTATGATCAACATTGGCGGCATATAATCGGCTCCAGATCACGTGGCCGCTTGTTCTGGCTGCGAGTTGAGGGTGAACGCTGCTCGTTTTTCTTTAATATTTTTTCTGGGACTTCTATTACGTGGGATGAAAAACGAACGCGTGTTTCATAGGTCCTTAACGTCAGGGATCCGTTCTAAGCGGTATTATCGCAAAGTACAAAAATTGTTGCATCGCCCCTTTAAGTCTCAACCTTGTTGTCCCTGTAGAATGTATGCTTTCTAGCACTGCTAACAAAAGCAAGCTCAACAGGCTTCCATAGACGGTGCGACCGGAAGTCGCTTGGGACGCAAGCGACAGTTCATGTTCGTAAAACAAAACAAAAGGATCTCTACGAAAGGATTGACAACCAAAGTAAATGCTTAGTAAACAGGATAACTGGGCGAGTTGGTACGGATTCATAATGGAACAGCGCGAATTTTTGCAAGGACAGAGGAAGGAACTGGACAGGACGAGCGCTGACTAACAACTGAAAGGTTTATTCTCAGGAAACCACGAAGAAAACATATGACAACACGACTTTCTAAGCACGATGGAAATGCGCATGCGCCTCACAAAATTGGGTGCTATCTGTTACACAATGTTATATGCGTCATCCCCGATCTAAAAATTCGACCTCACTGTCCAGCAAATTCAAAAAGCCCGACTCACGCAGGCTGGCCCCTCTTTCTTTATTCTATGAGCTTCAACAATCTCTTGAGCTTTGTGATCCCTGTGTTTATTCAAAACAATTGCTTTGTCAAGTAACGGTGTACAGGCGCAGTCCCTGCAGTGTAACGCCAAGTGAGAGCTTGCTGTACCTGTTAAAGAACTATGGTGTTCCCGCAGGCGAATGTTGAGGCACCGCCCCGTTTGTCCGATGTATACCTTCCCGCAGGTGAAGGGTATCTTGTATACTACACCCAAGGTGCATGGCACAAACTCGATGCGGTGTTTTATGCCGCACGGGCTCTCCCCCTGTTTCTCTACCTTTTTAACGCTCTTTTCCACTGCAGTGGAAATACTGCTTAGCTTGTTACGTGCCGAGAACACCACATCTACCCCAAACTTCGAGGCTGCTCTTTTAAAGCCGTGTGACATGTGGTGCAGATAAGGGATGACTGTGACCTGCTTTTTTACTTTTTTTGTTACTTTTCCCCGCGCCTCACCCTAAAGCTTTTCACTATTGCTTCCGCCACCGAGGCGATTACCGATTCCGAGAAACCGGCGTCTTTTAGTCTGCCTACCTGGGCGGCAAGGCTTTCTCCCACTCTGTGGTAGCAAGACTTTGTTACCGCGGACAAAATACATGATTTAGCAATGCCTCTTTTGACGAGCTTAGAATGCCCCGATCTAAAATCAAGAAGATTCTTGGTGGTCCTGGGATGATGCCACCAACAAACGTGGCTCTGGCTCACATCCACGCTGAGATCCAAAAACTGGATTGTCTGGTCTTTTGGGGTTTCGAAAAGTGAACCTCAGGCCCAAACCCTGCTCCTTGAACGTTTTTAGCGCGAAATCAAGGGTCCGACTAAAGTTACCTTTGTTGACGAAAACCAAATAATCGTCGACATACCTAGAAATCGTTTTAGCGGGGGCCTTCAACAGACCGTCAAGTGTCCTGTCAACATTTGCAAGGAAGATGTTACTCAGTACAGGTGCTACCCTGGACCCTATGCACACCCAAAAGTTCTGTTTTGAGCCGGCGCTGAAACGAGTGGACAAGCTGGCCCTGTCAAGGTTGGTGTCTCGCCAGGTTCCGGAAGAGGACAAACCGAGGTGTGTCGCAGGATGCGTTGATGTGTTGTTGAAGTCAGAGGGGGCCCTACGAGGTGTAGAAGTTTAGAACCTGTTATTGCCTTTTTCGCTACTAGTGGGCTACGTGCACTTGTGTCCGATAAGGAGGGCTTCTTCGTCATCATGCCGGAGGACATGTTCGCTGCAAAGGCGACCTGTGCTATGCAGAAGAACTTCAAGGCGGTCCTAGAAAGACCAGCAAAGGTTAAGGAAAGAGTCGTGGAGCTTTTGGAAAGATTGAACCTTAAGCAGGTGTGTGCAGGGGTAAAGAAGGAAAAGAACCTCACTTTAGAGGTTTTCTTCGCGGCCAAGACGCATAAGACGGGAAAAAGTAAAAAAGCAGGTCACAGTCATCCCTTATGGGCACCACATGTCACACGGCTTTAAAAGAGCAGCCTCGAAATTCGGGGTAGATGTGGTGTTCTCGGCACGTAACAAGCTAAGCAGTATTCGCACTGCAGTGGAAAAGCGCGTTAACAAGGCAGAGAAACGGGGAGAATCCGTGCGGCATAAAACACCGCATCGAGTTCGTGCCATGCACCTTGGGTGTAGTCATAGCCTCCTTTATACTGATAATGCCTGCCCAATGGTTGGCTTCCCCATGCTTCGTCGTCGTTGCGCCTGCTTCACATATTTGCTACTAGAGGCGCCAAAACCCCATACAAATATGCAGACGACGCTTCTCCGCTGCCTGCTGCTACAGTCCACTGTGACGCCATTTGTGAATTGAATAAATTCGTAACCCGTGCTACATAGCTAGCGCAGGGCACCGTCAGTATAGTTTTCATATATAAAAGAAGTCTTAACCTTTCTTTTAGCTTTCACTTCTTCGTTTTGTTTCTATGCTGAAATGTTACCAGACCTCTGGTGCTTGTCATAGCGACAACAGTAATAGTCAATCCAAAATAAAAAGGAGACAGACAGGCTGGCGGACTTTCACGACGTTGCAACAGCAACCACGTAGCGTTTTTATTGCTTCTGGAGCAGAGCCGGAAAACATACGGCCCGCGGACCACATGCGGCAGTCAAGTGATTTTTCTCAGGACCGTGAACGAGCCTTCGCTGTCCGAAAACCTGCGCACCCGTCGGCAACGCTCTGACCGGGGATCTTAAGATACATTTTCAATTTTTTTTCATTTTTTTAAGCCCACAGTTTCTTGATGTCTTTGACCGGTTTCTTCTGGTACGCACTGTTTTTCACGGATGCAGTTCTAGAGCTTTAACGATTTCCTAGATAGTGACTTGTTGAAGAAGATATTCTTGAGGTCATGCTTGTCAGTCACGGATGCAGAGTAGTTTGTGAAAATTGGCCTGAAATACTTAGTACACAAAATTTGCAGGAAATCTTTGTAATGGTTGACATCTTTATCTGGCTTTGCGCATTTCAGAGCCCCATGGTGCGTAAGTGTATCTACCGCAGTCTCAACAGCTACATGCAAAGACTTTTTCAGCATATTTCGTTTCTTCAGTGAAACCTCTACGAAGATCTTCAGCGCATACAGGGCCCTCACTTGCTTCTCAGATGGATAGTATAGTCCTCCACTGTCCTGGTGCCTGATGAGGGAATCACTGTGAACCGTAGAAGCCTGCTTAATAACCAACCAATACGCTTGGTTCGGCACCTTTCTTAGCCGCCTTATTTTACACCCTTCTTTAAAGTCCGTTGGAAGAAAGTGCCTACTACATACCGTTGAGTGGCAGGAGCCAGAATTCGGCATCCAGTTTTTTTATATCAGCTTAATGCACTTCTCACGGTCGTTGGTGTTGCTTGGAATCTCATGAAACGACAGCCCCGGCACCTTCTTTCGCGAGTCCGAGTTGCACATAGGCACACAACAGTAAGGCATGATGCGACTTAGAATGCAGCACCAGGAGTCGGGGCTAAGTACAAAATGCTGAAGTGCCCACGATCAATAAATGGAATGAAATGACTGCGCGTGTACGTGTGGCGTCACGGTGTGCGTGCCAGGAGCCGCAGACAGCCTCGTGCTACTGAGCTATGCCGGCTATGGCTAAGCGCTCTAGAGCTCTGCGAGTCGAACGACGACCGAAAGAAGTTACTCGTGTCACAAAAACATTACGTGATCACGTGACCTATTTGATCACGTAAGGTCACGTTACCGCGTAACCTAACATGGAAAACTTACGTTATCACATAGCTTAACGTGATAACGTAGCTTACGCTAGCTACAGTGAACTGTAGTAGCAGACAGCGGACAAGCGTCGTCTGCTTTTCTGTATGGGGTTTTGGCGCCCCTAGTAGCAAATATGTGAAGTAGGCGCGACGACGACAAAGAAACCATTGGGCAGGCATTTTCAGTATAAAGGAGGCTATGGTGTAGTATACAAGATACCCTTCACCTGCGGCAAGGTATACATCGGACAAAGGGGCGGTGCCTCAACATTCACCTGCGGGAACACTGTAGTTCTTTAACAGGAACAGCAAGCTCCCACTTGGCGTTACACTGCAGGGACTGCGCCTGTACACCGTTACTTGACAAAGCCATTGTTTGTATAAACAAAGGGACCAAAAAGCTCGAGAGATTGTTGAAGCTCATAGAATAAAGAAGGAGGGGCCAGACTGCGTGAGTCAGGCTTCTTTGAATTTGCTGGACAGTAAGGTCGAATTTTTAGATCGGGGATGACGCATATAACATTGTGTAACAGATAGCACCCAATTTTGTGAGGCGCATGCGCATTTCCATCGTGATTAGAGAGTCGTGTTGTCATATGTTTTCTTCGTGGTTTCCTGAGAATAAACCTTTCAGTTGTTAGTCAGCGCTCGTCCTGTCCAGTTCCTTCCTCTGTCCTTGCAAAAATTCGCGCTGTTCCAATACAAAGTAAATGCACTGAACCAAAACGTTTTTATATATATGAGAGACTACGTACGCTACCGTTGCCGCGGCCGCTTATGCAATCGCAATCTTTACCGAGAAACGCATGCGGAGAGCGCTACCTGCTTCGCATTGTTAGGGGGACTAGTGACGCCACTTCCCACTTCGTACTCTGCCGTTGCCCCGGCCGCTTGTGCAACCGCAATTTTTTCAGCGAAACGCATGTGGGGAGCGCTACCTGCTTATCATCTGTGACGTGATTTTGACACTTTTTCTGTGGTCCTCTTATTGAAACAAGTGTCTAAATCGCATGATAGAAATAAGGTGCGCGTGAACGGTGATAGCGCGTGAGTTTTCTGTCGACTATTTTATCTATCGAATACTGTTCTGTCAACGGGCATGAAAAACCCCAACCAATGAGTCATATACAGCTTCGCTAGGGGGATCGGTGGCCAAGTGGGCTAGCGCTCGCTAGAGCGCACACCAGCTCGGAGCACGCGGAGCGAAGCTCGCGCTACAGGACCCAGGATCCTATACTTCGTTTCAGCTTCGGTCCAGACGCAGTCGATGCTACAAGCGCGAGCATGTGGCCCAGAACAGTGCTTGCACTGCACGAGCGCGCGTGCTTGGCAGGGATGCTGAAAGCCCGGAGCTCGCGCTTGTAGCTTTGGCTGCGTCTGGACCCAAGCTGAAACGAAGTATAGGTTCAATTCCCACCCCTGCCCGTTTCGATCTGGATGAGCATCGTAACGGCGTGCGGTCGTGTATCACCACTGCGTGGTGCACGTTAAAAAGCCTCTGACACGCCAAAAATATTATTTTTTTCATGCCAGGCGTTTAAATGGCATATCAGACAATTACAAAAAATTGGTTCATTATAGAGTTGCGTAGTTTTTGCATAAAAAATAGAAATACGAGGCTCAATTCAAAGTTCCCGCCGTGCACTGTGACCTAACAGTGTACCGCAAGGTGTCGGGGCGGTCGGAAGGGAGGCATCGCCGGAGGTCACGTGAGTTGTATCGCTCCTCGTGCCTACCGCGAGCGCGTGTAATATTTAAAAAAAAATTTTTTTTGTTATTTTCCGCATCTCTACGAGCGATTCAAGCAGACAAGGTTTCTTTTATTTGCTTTTTATCGCTTAATGTTGCTGTAAAGGTAGAAGAAGCGGAGTCAGTGAATTGACGTGATCAATTAAGGCCTGTTCACACATGAAGCGGAGCGCTACAAGCGTAGCGCTTACCTCGCGCTAAGCGCGTGCTGACGGGAGCGTTCACCAGCTTTGTATCTCACCGTCAAAACTGTTGCTCACGGCAGACGATAAGTAGCTGACGGCACGTGAGGAGCGCTACATTAGCGCTTCGCTGCATGTGAGAACCGACCTTAAAGGTCGGTTCTCACATGCAGCGAAGCGCTAATGTAGCGCCTCACGTGCCGTCAGCTACTTATCGTCTGCCGTGAGCAACAGTTTTGACTGAGATACAAAGCTGGTGTACGCTCTCGTCAGCACGCGCTTAGCGCGGGAGTAAGCGCTATACTTGTAGCGCTCCGCTTCATGTGTGAACAGGCCTTTACAATGCCTAGAAGGTGCTGTGTGAGGGACTGTCCCGGTATTTCAGCAACTGGAGAAGAGATCACACTGCATGCATTTCCGAGAGACATACATCGGCCGCATGTGCACCTAGTAAACAAGTTCTACTCATGTTCTAGACAAAATACGTACTTTGTGCTTGACGTTTACTTGTGCTTGGTACACAAACCAGTTCGTATTATTTAGACGGCAAGCATCTTTAGCCTGGAGAGTATCCGATGATTCAACGACCTCGGTGTCTGAACCTTCAGCAATGCGATCGGGCATGTCGCATGCTAGCAATCCTAATTTCTGCGAGCGTTCTAATTTTTTTTTCAAAACATGATAGCTTGTTTTGCGCCCAGTATAGCTCTGTATTATCGGACTGACGGCATGCACTCGTACACTGGCTTGTACTCGCAACGCTTTCATCATTGACCTCCATCACGTCGATCCACTGACTCTTCGTCCTCAAATTTGACAGCACGCAAACGAACCAACAGTGCAGGCTAGTGGAACTGAAACTTCGTTTTCTACAATCGCTCGTACGAAAAGCAGAATAAACAAAAAAATATTAGGCACGGTCGCGGAGAGCACGAGAGAGTGAAACTCACGTGACTTCCGGTGACCCCACTTTTAGTGACGTAGGTCGATGCCTCCCTTCTGACCGCCCCGACACCTTGTGGTACACTGTTACGTCATACTGCACGGCGGGAACTTGGGATTGAACCTCGTATTTCTATTTTTTATAAAAAAAACTACGCAACTTTATTGTGAAATCTTTTTTTTGTAATGTCCTGATATGCCATTTCAACGCCTAGCATGAAAAAAAAAATATTTTTTTGGCGTGTCAGAGGCCTTTAAAGACCCCAGGCTAGCTGTTGTACTGCACTGGCTAAATTTCTCATCTACAGCTGGGAGACTCGTCGCCCGCTCAGGCAGACCAAGTTCCAGGCTGTATAAACATACACAAAACCCAATTTGTTTTAATACAGCTTCTCTGTAAAGGTTTTTCATGGTTTAATACATGATCCTCTGTTCCATCTTCTTTCTCTTTCGCGCTCTCTCTCTCTCTCTTTCTCTAAAAACAAGGTGCCGGAAGTCAAATCGCGCTTAACACCACCGCGTAAACTGCCTCGCCGAACGGATCTTTCATATTTTGGGAGACTGTCCAACCGAATTTCTAGATTATAATATCCGCAACATGTCGGTGGGAACAGGAATTTCGGAGAAATATTGGCGAAGTGCGCGATTGAAAGCGTCGCAGTGGTCGGCCTTCCACTATTGGCCGAATGCCGACTATAACGTCAGCAAAAGATTTCTCATCAACGGAAAGAAGAGTAATTTTGACGCTGCTGGCCAAATACTTTACTAGGGGGAATACATTCCACTCTGCTCATTTGCATTAGACAGAACGCCTACAGCACCGCTGTCGGAGTGGAGGTCCGCATCTGTCCACGCGCATGTGCACGTGGATGTTCGCGGCGGCCGCGGCGGTGTCGTCTCCGATTCCACCTAAAACCCCTTCATGTTTCAAAAGTAGCGCAAGGTGCGTCGATGCACGAGGCACGTGGAACGTGCGATCCTTGGGAAGAGCATGGCGGCACAGCGCAGCAAAGTATTTAGCGCACCACTGAGCTAGAGTTCAGACGCCATGTTATTCTTAGAAGTGGCGCGCGGCACGTGTCTCGCGCATTTCCACAACAATGAACTTCGTATGTAGAACATCAATATCATCGATAGCCGAGACCTCCCCGACGATAGATGGCTCTCGCCAATCCCAGAAAACCTGTCCGCGCCGAGGCTATTGTATTTGAGAGGAGTGGAATGTATTCCCCCTATACTTCGTCTCACCTAGAGCCACTAAATAAGCTACGCTTCAGAATAACGACACTTGGCCATAATGCGGCTTAAAATCATGGTTGCCAGTTATCTGAAGCTTTATCTGAAATCACAGGAAAGGCTTTTCCGTCCTCCACAAAAGTTTAAACAGTCCGCGACAGAGAAAAGCAATACTACATGAGCTTCCTAACACCGAATCAAATGCTGAGGAAGTCGCGCTTTTGAATCATGACGATCTGCAGTTGCGTCTGCTCTGCACAAGCCCCAATATGGCGGCGCCCACGACAATGTCGGGGAACGGAGTGCCGATACTCTAAGCGCAGCTCATTTAGTGGCTCTAGTCTCACCCTAGCATGGACTAACCGCGAAGGCTGTGCTAGCGCGAGCGGCCTGCCTTGACTGCCTTGACTAGAGCACTTGCTGCACGAGCGCTCGTGCAGCCGCCGCGGCTTCATTCAAAGTGACTAGCTCGCGCTTTTAGCACGCGCGGCTAACAATAGTCCATACTAAGGTGAGACAAAGTATTGGCGACGTGAGTGATCGAAAGCGTCGCTTTGGTCGGCGCATCACAATTGGCCGAATGCTGATAATGACGTCAGCAAAGGATTTCTCATCGACGCAAATAAGAGGAATGTAAGAACTGCAACTTTGACGGCGTTGGCAGTGTTGCTTTGAGAGCGCTACGATTTCAGGCTTTAACCATGCTCATTACAAACACCATTGAACTTGTTGTTCACAAAGTAATGACGTCACGAAAGGTAACCAAACGAGGGCGTCACCGAAACATCTCGCCGCTAATTGACCCCGTAAGTGATGACGTCACAACATGGCGTCTGGGTCCAAACAAACCGTTGCTAGGGACGTTGCTATGGGCTAATGCATGGAGACTCCACATGAGGCTAGATTTTTGCTTACAAGTAAGTAAATAATTTTTTGTAAGCAACCTAACTTCTTGATATCTAATTATGAAGATGTTGTCGTCTCAGTGTCATATTGCAACGATCAAAGCCATTTCTGAAGTCTTACACTCCGCTTTGCTCTGGTAGCAGACAACACGATAGATTTGCTGGCCTCTGTTGCAGCGGGCGTCTTCATTGAAATCCGTCGGTAAACAAGCGACAAAAACAAGTGGATTGCCGTGGCCGTAAAGGCCTCCGCAATGTGCGTTTTTTTTCCTGTGAACAACTTAGCGTAGTTACGAGGGTGAAAATGCAGTAAAATCAAACCACGTCACGCAGATCAGTTACGACGACGACCTGAAGTGCATTACCGGCGTAGTGCACGCCAGCACAAGAAATAAATCGTACGCCGTCGAGGTAAGTCGTTTGTTATTATTATTATTGTGGTTGTCAGGTTAATAAAGAATTGCATGTCTATCGCGATTTCGCAATATTTTGCTTTTTTTTCCCCCTTGGTATACATCAAATTCCGTGGATGTGCTCTTTTGGTGAAGATCTTCATCGAACCCGCGATGCGAGTACAATCTGTAATAAACTCACCTTATGTTTTTTATCCAGTTCTTTCGCGCTTTGGGGACTTGCGGAAATCTGGAAGAAACTGCAAGAATCTCTCTCCACGCGATGGTTACAACCAGGTATACGAAGCACCCTCGCATAGCGCGAGTCCCCAAACAAAATTTGGGATCTCAACCGTTCACCTGAAGTGCTTTTCTCGCGGGTGCAATGCGATCTTTTAGCAGACTATCATCTCGATCGACGCCCGGACTTTCGATAAACCATATTTTGCATCGCACCCCACTATGAATTCTTATAAGTCTATGAAACTCATTATATTTCAAACAAATGCGATGTCAGACTATCGTCTTTATTCACACGATGCAAACGACGGCCCCACTTGGCCGGCCGGCGTGCGGCAGACGGCATACTTCTTGCATTCGTCGTCTGCTGCAGGCATCTTGAGGACCGGAAGTTGCAGTCGTAAATATTTCAGAAACGAGCGATTACCGGCACACTTCTGTCGAAACATATGTGACATTCAAGCTTTCTATATCTGTGATTTTTAGAAGTTTAAATACTACTCCTGATTTTTGAATGGTCGGGTTTTCGTAGCGAAACCGAGCCACATGTATTCGTCCATAACAACGACCCTAGCAACGGTTTGTTTGGACCCATGACGTCACACTTACGGAGTCAATAGTAAAGTATTTGCTGCTGGCAGTGTTGCCTGCAGAGCGCAATAATTTCAAACTTCTACCATGCTCACTCCAATCACCATCGAACTTGTTTTTCGCAAGGAAATGACATCAGCAGAGGGAACCATAGGTGGGCACCACCGAAACATCGCGCTGCTAAATGATCAACACGCGACTTTCTTATTCGCGGCGGGAAGTTTAGGTATTGCCGCCTGGTAAAACTTTGCCCCAACCCAGAGTGAGGATACTTCAACTTTCTCTGCTGGTGCAAGCGCGTGCAATGCCAAGCTTCTCTACACTATGAAAATTAAAACATAACCGCGTGGGTAACACGTGCACTACCTATAGTGAAAAAAACAGAAGCGCCCCTTGCGAACTTCTCACCACAAATAAGTAAGCATTTAGGGGTACAAGATGTGTGCATTGCGCGCGCACGGACACCATTTTCGTGCGGACGGAAGCGGCTGATCATGCAACGGGCGGACAACAGCGCCACACGAGCGACGTGACGTCCTGACCGCGTGCTTTTGTGCCGCTGCGGCTTTATCTATACTAACAACCGCACTTTGTGCGCTAACTAATGTCTTCACTTAAAATGTGGTTCTTCTTCCTCTTTTTCTCTCCCTTTCTTTCTCTCTTACACCATATCATTTAAAACTTGCGTGGGCCTCACAGAACGAAGTCCTTCTTCAAGTTTGCTGGTGTTTGTTCCTGTCCCAGTCTACAGATAAACTTGTGTTCATTATATTCGCTCTAGTCACGTTCGCTGCCTGATACGGTTGTAAAAACAGCAAACTTGAATAGAAATTGACTTCTTATGGGACAAGAAAGATTGTGAACCAAAAAATGATTTTTCAAATTCCAGGAAATTTTTTTTGTCAACGAAACCTTTTTGTGACGTGTACCTGAAGAATACTGAGTGGGAAAGAAGAGCTCGAGAACTAAAAAATCGATTTTCTGTTTGCTCAGTATTTTTAGTTTTCGAAGCGGTTCGCTTTCAAAGTTTTCCTTTTACTTTATTTTAGTAATGCAATTTTCAGTATTCTGGACTCCGAATATCTCAATTTCCTTAGCGCTCTTCAAGCTTCGAAATCGTGATCTACAAAATGATGGTCAAGAATCCCTATTGCAAAAGAGGCTTTTTGGACTATTCCATCCAAGACATCTGTAACTCCTCACAATCGCAGTCGGCTTTGAAATCACGAAGCGCTTAAAAAAACAACGTAAAAAAAAGAGAACGCTATTTTGCTTTTAGAACATAACTGGAATATCACGGACAACAGAATCGACAACAAAGAGCATCTACCAGCTCCTCTTGCAGCCAGTTTCAAAGCGTCCGAAACCAACTTCAACTTTTGTACATCCGAGTAGAAAAAAAAAAATTCTCGTTCTGTGTTGACCATGAGCGTCGACGTGGGCCGAATTGATCTGGCTTCGTTCACAATCTCGACGAGGCTAGAACACGAACATTGCGGCAACAATGTTTTAAAGTTATTTTTATTGCGACCGAACTTCCTGTGTGGCGTTTGGGGCGTCGGTACGACTGTTCCAAAAGATTATAACACACTAGTAATAAATCAATACACATGTTTGTTAATTGTTAGTATCTTTGTTTTGGCTTTGATGGACATGTGATGTTGGTACCTTGCCAGAGTTGATGCTGTATTCGTGCGCCCAAGACATTCACTCAATAAGTATAGTTAATGATGGCTATCTTTAACACTGAAAGGAAAGCTAATTAAACATTAAATTGTTATCAGCCTTTCCTTGAGATATGGCGACACTAATTCACGCTGTTGATGATCAATTTAGTCATCACAGCACCGTGGTAAACGTACGTGCCCCAAGCTGTTGTGATTTAACAACCGCAAGTCGGAACAATATATTCATCCTGTTTGAAACGATCAAAACTGGTGATCCAATCCAGGAATAATCTATACAGGATCACCAACGCGAGGTTTCGCTCTGCTTGCTTTGAGTTGTAGTGCACTAGCACGCTCGTCAAAACGAACTAGACTTTAGGTGCTTGCACAACGTGAGATTTGAATTTTGAAAAATGCTCTGGTCGCACGTCTAGCCCGGGTAGAATCACTTATTGTATCTTACTTTGTTCTGCCAGAAAGCGTTTAACTCTAATAATTTGTTATCAAAGTGGCGGCCTTTCTGAAGAAAAGAACAATCTAAGCATAGACTGGTGTTTGTTTTTAAAACCAAATGCGCAAAAGAAAGTTCGCTTGTTTTAAAACCACATTTGCTACTAATATGAACTTTTATTATTAACTCGCTCGAGCTTTCATTTTAACGGGAAAAAAAAACTGTAATCGAAGGATTTTTTAAACACAAATCACCCTAGCCCTCTGAGACATACATATTCATTAAAGGGCAACGGAGGTAAATTCCAACAAAATTGAGTTTATGGTTGATTATATATCCCGTGTTAATACTAAACTGTTTTACATAATTTCTTTAAAAAAAGTGTCATATCTGTTGAGGAATCTTCATTCAAAGCTTACCACAAACCGAAGCCGAAACCTTGCCCACAGCGAGCAACAATGCTCCTCTGTCGTCACCTACACACTCTAACCAAGTGTTACAGATCTTTGCGTCACGTACTAGGCAGCCGGGTGCAGCTCGGCGCGTGGGCGAACGGCGTCTCCAACGATCGGCAGCTTGCTACACGCGACGAAGCACGCCCTACCGCCGTAGCAGCTTGTGTTTTAGCGCAGAAAAAGGCCAAGTTTTCCAAAGTGCTTGTTTTGAAAACCTTAGTAGAAAGTGAAGTTCAGTCTGATTTGTGCCTATCTCAAACACTCTACTTAAGATACTGTATTTAAAATACTTTTAGTAGTAATTTGGTATCTTGCAAATACTTGATCGAGAGTATTTTTTACTTTATCTTAATTACATTTCTGAATCTCTTTTACCTCTACCTTTAAAAGAAAAATACCTTGACGCAGGAATATTTTACCGGCGTCCAGTATTTTAGAAATAACTGTCACCACCGGAAAACATGGTTTGAAGATTCTGAGCATGTAACAAAACGCGGATTAGACAAGTAGATGGAAGAAGCGCCAAAGAGCCAACTTGGCGGCAAAAAGGTATGGCCGCAACACAGGAAAAAGAGACTTTGGGGAGCCAGATCTAGGTCCCTATAGACCATTGCTGGTCTTACCCAAGCATCAAGGAGAATGCAGGGATTGGTGTTCCACGCGCCGCACGTGCTGGCCTCAGCAGTGGTAACCTTTTCCAAGCAAAAACCTAAAACAAATGGCATCTTGCACGCGCGTTCGTCAATGCTTTCTTTTGGTTATTTACTTCGAATCTTTTATACAGGAAAGGCGTGCGCGTGTGCGCGTGGAACACCAATCCCTGCATTCTCCTTGATGCTTGGGTAAGACAGCAATTGGTCTATTGGCGACGTGCGCGACCGAAAGCGTTGCTGTGGTCGGCCTTCCACCATTGGCGGAATGCTGACTATGACGTCAGAAAAGGATTTATCATCGACGGAAATAAGAGGAATGGAAGAACTTTAAGTTCGACGGTGTTGGCAGTGTTCCTTTGAGAGCGCAATGATTTCAAGCTTCCACCATGCTATTTACAAACACCATCGAACTTGTTGTTTGCAAGGTAATGACGTCACAAGAGGGAACCATAGGAGGGCGCCACCAAAACATCTCGCCGCTAATAGTCCAAGCGGCGGTATTCACTGGACGCCATATCTGAGGGAAATGCTCAGAGTGCGTGCCCAGAACGAGCTGATATCATTAAAGGAGCGGTGCAACGATACTCAATTGGAATGTTTTTCTCTTTACACGAGCTTACTGGCACACCTGGGACTCAAGGATACTCACACGCAACGCCACTGGCCAAGAAACTCCTTTGTTGCGGTGTAATTTCATGGACAAAATCGATCATTTTCATTCAATCTCTCCTTTGCAAAATTTGATGACGTAACGTGGGGATCGCAGTACACCCATATGACGATATTTGAATGCGGTTCATAGATTGGACCCGAGCATTGCGTGGGCACTCAATTTGGGCTCGTGATAATTCCTAGCTCGAGAAGCATTCGGGTAGTGGCCCGTGTCCAATCGCTGCAACGACGACAATAGCCGAGCCATAACAATGTCTGGAACTCAGCGCGTGTCCTGTGCTTTGCCAACCCCAGCGCGTGGCTATGAGCAACATTGGCGGCATATAATCCGCTCCAGATCACGTGGACGCTTGTTCTGGCTGCGAGTTGAGGGGTGAACGCTGCTCGTTTTTCTTAAGTTTTTTCTGGGACTTCTATTGCGTGGGGTGAAAAACGAACGCGTGTTTCATAGGTCATTAACGTCAGGGATCCGTTTTAAGCGGTATTTGCGGAAAGTACAAAAATTGTTGCATCGCCCCTTTAAGCTGCTAAGACTGACAATCTTGATGGTGCGGAATGCACGTTGCAAAAAACTGTGGAAGCTCGCCGTCAGCACGTGCTCAGCAGTCGCGCACACGGCTATGACGGCCAGTGAATCCACCCAGTAGAGACAGCCGAATCTTTCGTCCGCGGTCGAGGGAATGCCCACGCGCACTTGACCTCATATTCATGTTTTTGTGCCAGAACCACCTGATCCGGTGATTAAGGAATATTGACACGCGCTCGTGCCACGCCCCCATATCTTCCACCTAAACAAACTCTCGAACCGGTAGTCCGGAGTAGGGTGGATTGGCACACCCGACCGCAAAAACTGAACCGGTTGCTAATGTGAAGCGGAAACGACAGAACATAAAACAGGAATAAGGCCAGGACCAAATATGCAGACTCAAAATGTCAATAGAAGAATTAACAAAACAAAATGAGGAGAGAGCACCAGTAAAGGACATAAGGTTTTCTTTCTTTTTTTATGTTTAATCTCGCTACGGCGGAGAATGTCAGTTTCTTTCCCAGTCTGGCATCTCGGAAGCACTGTATGTGGGGAACGGAGGTAGCCCGAACTTTCATTGGGATAGAGCTTGTAACGATCAGAGAGGAGACAAGCTACAAACAAGATGAGCTCTCAAGATGCAAACAAAGAGTCCTTGCTAAGTTATGCTTCATTCTGAAGGGGATTCAAAACTGAGTATCAGGAAGAAATAAAGAAAAAGACAACCGATTCTCTGTCTACCCTTGCGTCTTTCTTTCTGAAGTTTAGCCATCTCTCATGCAGCGTTTGAGCAACCTATCCGAGGAATGCGCTGCGCCCTCAATATTTTGCGTATTAAAAATATATAGAACGCTAATTTTGAAATAGTGATTATGGCACTACAGTCGAACGATTAGCTCAAAATGCGCACTATAAAACCACCACAAGATTTGATTTTCGCCGTCCATAATCTTATCTTGTAAACATGCACAAGGGATAATAAATAATTCTGGTGTCATTGAAGTGGATACAAATTACGCCATGCGGAAATATCTTAGAAAGCAATTGAATTATATTTCTAAGTACTTATACTCTACTCGAGATATTTTACGAAGAAAGTAACTTGAGTAGTACTTTAAATGCGTTATGAGGCAGGCATTTCGTAACTTATCTTCCTACTTTTGTCAGTATCTTGTCCAACACCGAGTTCGGTAAAACTACAAGTAATTGTGCCGCGACGAGTTTGTAGAAGTATGCTATGCTCAACGTCGAAAACTGTCTCTCACGCAGGCGACGGACGCTGCCGGCGGTGACGCATGCTCTCACGAGTAGCACAGGAGAGCACACAAGCGCATGCGCGTTTCGTCAATCACGTGGCCAACGATAAGCGTGCTGCTAGGCCAACTGTAGGCTTTGCTCGAAAAAGTATGAAACGAGCAAACAAAACTCCCTGAAATCTCGCTGAGCATGACGTAGGTAGGGCAGGTTGTGTTACGCCGAAACGGTGGTATTGACTGCGCTGTTGGCTACAACGCGCGCTTCGCCCGTATGGGATTAGCAGAGCTCGGTAACTTCGCGCAACTCAAACTTTGTCTCGTCAGTTTCATCAACTTTTATGCGAAATTAGATCGAAATATTTGGCGTGCCAACGGTTTTGGGCCATACTAGGGAGATTTGTATTGTTTTCTTACTACTGAAAATAAACCCGAATTTTCCCTCTAAAGAGAGCTGAAGAGGTTCTTGAAAGAAACAAGTTATAGGTGAATTCCAGCTTATTTTTGTCTTGTGAATTCGAATGTCACCAGCATTTGACTGGGAAAGAATCAATAGACGCTAGGAAACACCGATAAGAAGACTGCTGGTTGTGACGTCATACCCAGAGGTTTCAGCTGGG
Organism: Ixodes ricinus; assembly: GCA_037355805.1. NCBI lineage: Eukaryota > Metazoa > Arthropoda > Arachnida > Ixodida > Ixodidae > Ixodes > Ixodes ricinus. Next base: position 30,743 of record JAZHYW010009727.1, read on the forward strand.
TTGCGCTGTGTCGCTTCGTGAGGGAAAGCGTGCAGCGCTTTTGACTGCTAAGATAGATCAATGAATCAATCATTCAATCAATCGGGCAATTGATCGATCAATAGATAAATCAATCAATCAGTGTAAGGCTTGAGGAAAGCACGGAAATGTTGAGATTTCGGTATAATACGTCATGCTTCTCTCTTCGCACGGAACGTGTTGGGAAGGAGCTAGGGCTTCAGCGCTATGTCGAAAGCACTGCTGTGGCTACTTTGTGTATCAATCTCAAATATAATTGTGATATTTGTAATCTTAAAGGCAAAACAAAAACGATTAAAGTTTTTTTTCTTTCTTTTTTTCATAAACAGAGCATTGTTTTGCCGCATCAGTTTTCCTTTAAACATGTTTTTTTTTTATGAAAGTTGACATATATCTTCTTGCGACCTCCAAATCAAAACAAAGATAGCCAAAATTTAAAATATACCCATAACTATGCCTCTGCGTAGAACCGGTAAAAAGTCAGTTTTCATATGCGCGTGATCGTAAGTGTGTCGCGTCAGCATGCGCAGCTTAGGCCCATGCAGTGCACACCGAACGTGCGGCCAGTGCGCGTGCGAAGTACACGTGCTTGGCATCGCTTGCCGAGCTCGCACGCTTGCGCGTTGGCCGAGCGCTAGCAAGAGGCGATGACGAAGTGGACAGCGTGACTGCGGCCATGCTTGCACTAGGCCTATTGCTAAATTACCCAAGCATCAAGGAGAATGCGGGGATTGGTGTTCCACGCGCCACACGCGCACGCCTTCCTGTTTAAAAGATTCGAAGTAAATAACCAAAATATAGCGTTGACGAACGCGCGTGCAAAGTGCAATTTGTTTTAGGTCTTTGCTTTAGAAAAGTGACTACTGCTGAGGCCAACACGTGCGGCGCGTGGAACACCAATTCCAGCATTCTCCTTGATGCTTGGGTAATTTAGCAATAGGCCTATTGTGCATACCTGGAAATGTATCCGCAAATGTCGCGTCAACCCCTTGGATATTTTTTTGTTTTAGAAAATGATTAAGTGTGCACATCCGCACTCTTCACTGAAGCTCACGAAGCGCGAGCACTTGAACGCATTTAGATGTCCCTATAGTCGCCGCCACTTAATCTCCGCAGACACTTGTTGCCCAATGTCTAACGTGATACTGTAGTTAATGAGGCTTGCTTTTAAAACTGCACAATTATATCACAATGGCGTCATAGTGACTTGAACAAACGACTGCCTAATTACCCACCATCAATTCCTGTTTTATGTTCAATTTAAAAACATTTCCATAATTACTAGACATATCCCCAATGAAAAGAAATGGCGTAATTTCCAAGTAGAGGGAGAGTGCCCGTTCAAAACTATAACAGGCCGTCAAGGTGCGCTAGCCGTACGCTCTCGCACTTTTGCTATATCGATGTTGTAGGTCACAAATTATGTGTTGCTGGACACCTTGGATAAGTCACTTTGATTCCTTTAACCAAAATGAAGAATTAAAAACACTTCCATTAGTCATTATAGAGCGTGGAAACTGTTTGTTACCTTGTGTGTGTGGAATTAATCGCGATGCACTAAACTAAACAAAAATGACAAGGGTTAAAGTTAATCCCGTTTAAGCGTCGTTACCTTTAATATTGTAACATTGTAGATTTGAGTGTTCGAAACTGGTCATTTTGTTTTTCTCGCGTTGCTCTCGCGAGGTGGCGTTGACTACCTTTGGAGTGGCGATTGAAAAATAATGTAATTTAGTATCCTTCGAAATGACGAAACTGGTGAAGTGATCACATCACGAATATATTGTTAAAATTTTCTTCTTATGTAGCGATGCTCGCTACTAAAAGACAGGTATGTTATCGCAGACCTATTGACTTGCGCATGCCAAAAACAAACGTTTTTTTTTATATTTTGAGTGCACAATATTTCTCAATATTGGGCGAACAGACCAGAAGTGGGTAACGAAAGAAGAGAGTCAGTCAAAGGGCACGCGAAGGTGGGGCACGAGGAGGTCAGTACGAGCCTGGGGACCATAGAAGACGGGAGTGAGCATTTCGGAATCCACATTGGCACCCAACGTGGGGCCGCTAGATAGCAATTTTTCAGTGCTGGTACGTCCCAAGGGTTCTTTCTGGTGGACTATCGTCGCGGTCGTCAGAAACCCAATGGTTCCGGACCTCAGTCACAACGCAGATTGACTCGAAAGAGCGACCTGTTCCGCAACAATGAGCGAACCAATCGTCGTGCCCATTGTTCTTGTGCAAGATTTTGCATTAGCGCGCAAGACGCTTCCTACACCTTGCAGTTCGCCGAGTACGTTTTCAGGTATCGCCAACACAGACTAAAATATTCGAAGCCTGTTGCTCTCAAATTTTGACGTCATCACAGGCAGATCGAGCGAAGACGTGGATTGGACACGAGTTCTGCGTCATCATTCGGCTGGGCCTCGTGTCCAATGAACGAGTCGAAGGACGATCGGCATTGGGCTCGGGTTGAATCGCTGGTTTGGCGCCATCCCACTAAGGTGACATTCGATGGAGGATGAAGATGGTGTTTGCAAGCCAAGATTATTCCAGGTACTGTTGAAATGGCCCGATGCCGGTTCTGTAACAGAGCTGAAGGGTGATTCTATCTTTTTTTAACTTGCACAAATGTTAGATTTGACTACCCAAAGTGAACGTATAGAGATAGATTGACGACAAATGTAAGCCTAAAAAAAGAACGAATTGCTTATGTTGCGCACGTGTCCTAGTAATGTTGCGAAACCAAGTTACACAAGGAGGCCACCGACCCGTAGTGACATCTGCATGCCATTCTCAGTAAAAATAAATAAAAATAAGATCTATCTTCACGATCTCGCACCGTAAGGGCGGCATTTTGGCGTTGTTCACAATCTTTTTTTTTTTTTTGCGGTAATACATTGCGTTGAGTAAATTGCATATTGGATGGCACCGGAATGAAATATGGCAGCTTTTCCTACGTGCGGCAACTATGCTACCACATAGATGTGCAGTTATTTCACTCGGTGGCAACTGTCGTCCGGAGCAAAAATTCCAAGAATTTTTTCCAGTGCTATCCGTTCGCGATCCAAGGAGTCCGGTAGTATGAGATGGAATCGAAAACCAACTATTGCAACGGGATGAAGCTATTCAAGTGACAAAAGAATCCCTCAATGGGCAATGCGAGAATAATAAAAAAAAAAAAGACTAAAGCCGCAAAATGCAGACTTCAACGCTGCTATATACAAGCCATCGCAACGAGTACGCAACCGACCTGTTGAAGTTATAAATGACGCAGCATGAACAGCGAAGTATCACATATCCGAGGGCTGTTTGAGACCACAAGCATCTGACGAAATAATTTTTTTTTATTTATTTAATTATTTATTCTAGCGTATATAAATATAGGAGGCGCAAAAATGCATTATATTATAATGTATCTTAAGACAAAAATATATTGCACCAATCAAGTGAAGTGCTTGTCTACAGATATTTAAAAAAAGAAATGATTCTGCAGCTGTCGAATCAAGGATGGTAGCTGTTAAATTTATTACATTCGAGCATTGCAGTTAAAAAAGGAATGTTCAAGAAATGGTTTATTAGACAGATATAAAAAGTGTTTGACTTTATTTCATGCATAAATACTAAAAAAAAAAGCCCTAAAGGTAGAGTGATGTGGTTTGTGCTGGTGATTGATGCGACCAGGGGGACAAAATCAAGGCGGTTAATCTTCACGATAATTCGAATAATCAACTAGAATTGTCAATTAACTTCTTAATTAGTGAAAATAAACTAATGGTTCCAATCATAAACTTGATTATCCTCATCCGGAAAAGTGGGTAAAAAGATTATCAGTCGCGTTTTCGGGCAGCCAGCGTTGTTCCTCCGGGACGAGTGGAAGAGACAATAGCGAAGCCCTGCGCTAACCACGTGCTCCAAATCCTTCTAAAATTGACCGATTTAGTACTTGTAGAGGACGCTTATCAAGGTCCTACTTGAAAACATATGTTTATATGCAAAAAACTAAACAACTCATTCACTCATTTTACATAATTATTCGACATATTGCGACGATTGTTCCCTGTATTATATCCCCCAGGCCGCAAAACTTAGTTGCCCAGACTGCACAAGTGTACCTTTCACTGTGGTTTTCTTAAAAAATAAATATGTTCGATATAATATTAGAACCCTGTACACTGTTAATAGTTTTTAAAGGTATACTCACGCCAACTTACATGCTTTTATGTAAGTAAAATGTGATAATAATTGCTTGAAGCGAGAAATGCATCTTAGTAGCTTAGTTGTTTTAGTACGTGATGTTAGCATAGAGTTTTTGTATACTAGTTCAGATGGCAAGTCTGTAAAGCGACATTTGTATAGGAAAAAGAAAACGGGGACTTGTGCACGTTCAAAACATGTAAGAAATGAGTCAGGTTATAAGCAAGTTTTAAGCAGAATATTCGCCAGTCTGACATGCAATACGATTTTACACTCCTGCGGGAAGAAAATACGGATGACTTTAAGGGCAACAAGCATGTACGAATAAGGAGATATCAGAAATAAGTACGTAAGTCGACTGTCAAAGCTTGACTCTTTAAAAAATCGTTACGACGAAGCTATCAGCGTGCATTTGACAGCGAGTCCCTAAGAAGTGGTATCTAAGGAGGCTGCAGATGATGAAGGTCGGTTATTTTACGTGCCACACACGGAGGTTGTCGAAGAATGTGTACTGACGACACGACTCCAATTATTTTTGGATGCATCATTGGTTTCAGCTAGATGCACGTCTAAAAACAAATGTCTATAAAAGAGGGCAACTTTTGACACCTTCATACCAGCGGGCAATATAATAGCCCTACCAATTCATAAATAAGAAAATCGCTAATAAAAAAAAAGCCAATGTTGAAAAAGATCGAAATAATCAAACGTCGACAAACGTATGAAAAGAAAAAAACATCGTGTAAAAGATGTTTTAGTAACGAAGAGTGCACGCATATATTCTAGGAACGACATCGACCGAGGAGAGTTCTACGGGCATGGTTCTTAAGCCAAGACGGAACACTCTTGTTTCGAAAAAAATGCTTCAGAATGGAGCCCTCATTGAGAAACCAACCGAGGGAAGAGGTGTCGATGACTGGGCCTTGAAGAGCGCTGAAAATATCACTGGACAAAAGTGAACTATTATCTTTCATGTTTTCGCACACTGATTGAACTAAAGCAGGGGACACATGAGCGACGAAAATGGGCGCCGCGCGGCAATATCACAGCAACCGGTGCTGGCGTCCCTACGCTTTTTCCGCGCTGCACCGCGGCGCTCGGATCTGGTCGATACAAATAAAGCCGCACTGTGCGCCTGTGGTGCCCGTAGCGACGAGCAGCAAGTGTCGTGCGGCGCCAAATTTCAGTGCTCATGTTTTCCATGCTTTACAGTAAGAGAAAAAATGTATCAGAAGAAGAAGACACCAGGGAAAATGTTAGAGCAACATAAGTTAGTAGATATCAAGACGCCCTTACCAAAGGGCTTTTATAAAAAAAAGGTGTCATCTTGAGTTGGCTGAACAATATGCTGTAAGAAACAGCAGATAGGACGACTTAATGAAGGAAAAAAATTATGTCATGGAACAATACATCATGAACTATAGTTGCTATATGTAGAGATGAAGGATTATAGCCATTGAGCTGACTGAACCTTCAGGTGCAAAACCTTCTGTACAACGGCACGAGCAAATGTGAGACACAATACCACAATAAAAGTGGCGGTGGAGTTAGCTCCATTGAGTTCTCTGAAGAAGACCTTTACCTCTGTCAGCATGACCAAGGACAGAAGATCGACAGGAGATACGAATCCTAAAACACCTGCTGAAGTCAGTGATGCAAGCCAGTGTTAGAACAGAAATACCTAGCGGAACCAACAATATTAGATCAATTTATGGCAACAAGGAAAAGTACCGAAGGCTCACAGGAAGGGACAGAAACATACGGTATCGAATTAACAACCATCAAAAGCAATACAGTATGGACCAACAATTTCAACAGCATTTCCAATGGGTATTCGCGATTGGGTCAGTTTCGCGGGCGGGAATACGTTAAAACTCGACAAGGTAACTGGCCAAAACTAAATGAGAAAAATGAAAGGTGTTTGCAACTTCCTGTAACCCCGATTTAGAGCGCAGCTCTTGAGGAGGAGGAGGGGAGAGTACTGAGGAGAGGGTATGCCCTCCTCCTCATCGTTACCCTCTCCTCCTCCCCTCCTCCTCCTTTCACGCGCGAAACGCGGGTCGTCACGCGACGTTTCGGCGCGGTGCATTATGGCACGTTTCCCATTATGTACCGCGCGGTGACGCCGACGGCGATGCCGACGGTGACGCCGCTCAAGCCGGAAACGGGCGCCTAGGAGCTGCGCTCTAAAAGATAGAGATGGCAGGCTTCCGTTTGCTCACGGAGAGTATGGTGCTTGTTTTATATAAGAGCGTAATTCTTAGGTGCTCGTTCCCGTGTTTTGCGGAGTCGGTGTCGCCGTCGGCGCAACCGGAGGAGGAGGAGAATCTGAAGGAGAGGAGGAGGAGGAGGGGAAGTTGTCCGTGCTCTCCCTCCTTGTTCTTCCATAAATACATTTATAGTAAATAAATAATATATATATATATATATATATATATATATATATATATATATATATATATATATATATATATATTCCTTCCTATATTCCTCTAGTACGGTATATTCAAAAATTAAAATACCTCAAGAGCTGTGCTCTAATTTCGCATTAGAAAGAATTGTAAACGTCTTCCATTTCCTATTTCATATGATTTTTTTTAACTGCCATTTATTTTCTGTAAAGCAAAACAAACTTCAGGAATAACGCCATTAAGTCTTTGTGAAGCTGCTGCTGTTTTTGAGCTTTCAATACAACAAAAGGTAAAAAAAGTATCGCTCATTGTTGCGGAAACAAATAAATGTCCGTGGAATGTCGGGACAGTTTTAAGAAAGGCAGTCAATGGCACTAGCTTTCTTTATGCATTTCAATATTTCCAAAAGATTTCAGGAGATGCTTCAAAGAACGATCGAAGTGTTGAGTCCCAAAAGAACGTTTAGTAGTCTTTATTTGTTTAGCTTTTTGTTTAAGACGGACAAATGGTCCTTATTCAACATTACTCTTCGTTGTTTCTTAATCTTTTTCTTAATCACTCAAAGTTAATTCAGAAATGTCTCGAGTTCCACATAGATTATTCTTCTTACAAAGGTCTGGTAGGGACCTATATTAAAGAGTTTCACAAATTATCTACAGTAAAATGATTGTCGAAAGAAATATTACTTATATAAAAAATCGAGCACGGTAATGTCGTCCATTTTGGTTAACAATCTTATGAGCAAGCAACATAGATAATTTATAAGGGTTTTTTTCTTTTATAAATACATTGCAAAACATTGCAAAAAAGCCAGGATCACTACGTATTTATTAATATCACCAAGAACATCTACCGTGCCATTGAGGAATTCGAAATGTCGTTTTAGAAAGACAAGGTCGAAGAACGATTGCCATGAACCACGACAACGCGTTTGCCATTAACTATCTGATTTATTTTCTAACTAACACGGCATCAAAGTAATACGTTAGCATTTATAGAGTCCTCACACCAACAATGCTTTCTCTTAGTATTAGAGTCGCTAATTTAACACCTTTTCGCCAATTTACCGAAGCCTCCGGGAGAATGATGGAAACAATCGAAGGCACATATGCGTTGCCCGTTTTCGCCTCAGCATTATGAATTAGTTAAAGTAAATAATTAATATAAGGCAGTGACCAACGCACGCGCAAATTGACATATGTTTTAGGTTTTTTGGTGTGAACAGTAACCGCTGCAGACACACGGGGTCCCAATTTACACGGCGGCGAACAGGCTGAAGCTCTACGAGAGTAGCCGTAAATCGGTAGACGCGTACGTCTTGGCTTCACCACGTACTATACTTCGTTTCAGCTTGGGTCCAGACGCAGCCGATGCTACGAGCGCGAGCGTGTGGCCCTGAACAGTGCTTGCATTGCACGAGCGCGTGTGCTTGGCAGGGACGCTGAAAGCCCGGAGCTCGCGCTTGTAGCATCGCCTGCGTCTGGACCCAAGCTGAAACGAAGTATAGCGTAGCGCTCGCGAGACCCTAGCACGTGATGACGCCACGACGGACGCGTGGAGCGGATCGAAGATCCATTGATGATCCCGTTGGGAGGGGAACGGGGGGGGGGGGGTTGCAGGCTTTGTTTTTATAATAATCTTTATTTGGACTTCTTGAGTCACGGGTGAGAGGGCAAAAGGTAAACAGACTTTACCTGACAAGGCCCCCACCCTTATACATCGCACAGCAGAAAAAAAGGATATGGTAAACACAAACAGACCAACTGGTTGCAAGCATAGAAACATGTGATTAATATATGCACATTAAACAGTAAACAGGGAAACATGTTTTACAATCAAGTTTCAGCTTGAATACTCAGGAATATAACGGATGTCTTATGGCTAGATGCTTCTCACAAAACAACAAATACAGAATACAAAATACATATCATTCATACATACATGCATTCATACACATATACAAACTATTCAGAGGCGTCCAAAAAGGTAGTGTTTGATCGTCTTTTTAAATCTAGGTAGTGAAGTAGGAGAATTTAATAGTTCAGGTGGTATTGCTATTCCTCGGCTGTTGTCTACATTTTGTAATTCAAAACTCTAGAGGATATCAAAGAAAGAAGCGGACGCCTGCGTAACGCAAAGTTCTACTATTATGCGAACAAGCAAACCTTAAAAATGAGCGTACGCCACCTGGCTAGGGAAGAACGTTGTGTATCGGGTGTATTACTTCCTATTTACAGCTATATTTAAATCGCTCATTCGTGTGTTTCCTTTATTTTGTAATAGTCTGTAATTATTCTTTAAAACTTGAAACAAACTAATGTGTACTATAATTGTTCCTACTATCTGTAAATTTTTTTGTGTGTGTGTGTAGAATTCCGGCAACTCTCTCTGAGAAGTCAAATATTGCCAAATGTCTGTCCAAAAGTCGAAGTTCGCCTCGAGGTTCGGAATACGTTCGTGACATCTTTCGTCAAAATCTCAATGTCCCTGGCGGGTCGTTCTATCTGAGTGAACCGCGGTGCGAGCACAACGGTTTCTGAGCGGAACGCAGCCGAAATCATTCGAGGCTTTGACCGCGTACAAAGGGACAAGCCATGAATGGCGTGGAGATTCCGGCTCGTCGTTGGGGATCCCATTCTTTCCCACTCGCCGCACATTCAACATTCGCTTTCTGTGTCGAGTTTGAACGCTACAAAAACTAAAGGGCACCAACTGTACGCATCTAACAATAGAAGCCGTCCCCGTGGGTGAATGCGTATTGCGGAAGGGTTGCAACATGGCGGACAGAGAGACCGCAGCAAACAGACGGCAACAGCGAGCAGACGACGCAAACAAAGACAAATGGCAGACGGCGATGCTGCACAGTCGCGTGTACGGGTGTCCCTCGGGACAATCAGAGCGCTTGGCTCCTATGGTCTTTCGACTCAGCCGTGGAACTTGAACTGTGGGACTTATTGGGTCAAAGTGGCGCCACCCCGTAGTCGTACTTGGCGGCAATGAGGCGGTCATTAGCGAAATTAGGTTTCCATCTTTTTTTTCTTTTTTATTGCTGAACTAAAGGAAGGTTGCGTTTGAGCTCACAAATTTTCCAGCGGCAAAAACAAAAATTACCGCGGTGTCTTTTTTTTTTTTGTCCTTGACGTTAAGTGACAGTGCGCGAACACAGTGAACATTCGCATGCTGCGGTCGTCCTCGTTGTTTTCTCATATTGAATTGCACGCAATCGGCGGTTTGAGAAAAAGATGTACAGATTGCAATACAGTTAGCACAAACACCTAATCCCCATCTTTTTGTATTATTTCCTCAATAAAAAAATCTGGAATGTCTGCTCTCCCGCAAAGCACTTGTGAGATACCATCGCTGCAATCTACGCAGGCAATTCGGTGAATGACGGGCTTGATAACATTTTTAAATAAAGAAAATCTTTGTGGTTTGTGGCACTGAGCATAATGTTTCACCGTGCTCAGTACCATTGACGCGGACCGTTTTCTTGTGGTCTGAGCATATTACCATCATCCCCGTCATTTGTCAAACGCCCTCAGTTCATTGCAGCGATTGTCTCTTACATGTGCATGTTTTGTTGGAGGTCAGACACTCTACATTTTCCAGAAGGTTGGCGGGCAAGTTGCTATAAAAAAATGAAAGACGTTAACAATCCCTGTAACGCCGAATTAGAGCGCAGCTCTTGAGGAGGAAAAGGGAAGGTACGAAGAGGAGGGCTATGCCCCTCCTCCTCATCAGTACCCTCCTCTCCTGCTTCTCTCCCATTTAGCGGGAAATTCTCGCAAAATTTTCCGCTAAATTTGGTGGGGAGACTTTTCCGCTAAATTTAGCAAGTAATTATTTCCACTAAATTTAGCGTTGAATTGTTACGGTTAAATTTAGCGGAAATTTTCCCGATAAATTTAGCAGGGAAAATTTTTCCGCTAAATTTAGCGGGAATTTTACCCATAATGCAACTCGCGGTGACGTCACGAGTGACGTACGTCACTCATGACCTCGTGATGTCACACGTGACGTGTGACGTCATTATGGGAAACGTCCCATAATGCAACGCGCTGTTACGCCGACGCCGACGGCGACGCCGCTCAAGCCGGAAATGGGCGCCTAAGAACTGAGCTTTAAAAATCGCTGACGTGGCGGAATATGCTCGTGTAATACCGTAGTTACACCAGCTCTCTCTACTGTCATTAAGCCAACGACAGTTGACTCAATCGCGATCGAGCCGGCGTTACAGTTCCTGTATAGGCTCCCTCAGGGAGCCATAGCTGTGCGTTCAGCCGTCTTAAAATCCTAAGTTATGCGGGAAAGCACCTCCTTGCATGTGTAGGAGCTGTGCTCTATCGATTGCGGCCGGTCACGTGACTGATCTCGGCGAATAGTGGCGCCGCGCACGCCGCCGCGCATGGAAAACAGGAAATGAAGGGAAGGAGACAAAAGCAGGAAAACATAGACCGGGGCGCGTGCAGCGTCGGCGAAGCGACCCTATCGGTGAATCTCCTGCACGGCATTAGATTCTTTGCTCCTCACATGATCGATCTCGGCGAATTGCGGCGCGGTGGCCCGTGGAAAACAGACGCGCAGCTCTGGCTCCCGTAGGGGGCCTATAGCAGCTAACTTCTAGCCGGAGTTGCATGACTGCGCCATCTGTCATTCAGCCACTAACGATCATTGAGCTGAACTGAGCTGGCCTACGTCAGTCAACTGATAAAAATTAACTGATGGGCGGCGATGCGGCGTACACCACATCGCCGCTCATGGCCAGCGCCAGCGAAGCACTTACTATTGCGGAAGATTGGGGGAGGTCTCTATAGAAAGTATCGTAGCAGCAAAATACTGTCCAGGAAGAGAGGTATCGATTCGCAGTTGCCAGCAGGCTGCTCAGCTCAGAACGATTGATCAAGGCACGTCGCGGAAGCCAAAGTTCGGCGAGGCCGACCATCGTAATGTCGGTGCCGATAAGGCATTCGTTATGTCTCTCTTGCATGAAGTCGTATGAAAAGTTCTCGATATTGTTTCTTTACTCTAATACAAAAAAGAAGTTTATTTTTTAAATGTTTATATTGAATGACAGGCGTGCATATAATTCATCTGGATCACGTTCTTTTCTTTTTTTTGTTAAAGGAAGTGTGACTTTGGTTTAGGTTTCGTTTCGGCGTCAACTATGACTTTAACGCGCATCTCAACTGGGGTTGTTAGGCCTATGTATCGTATATTACCGGACACGTTAGTTGAACTCAAAGACAGTTGAGAGATGCCAACGATCGTTGGCGCAATGACAGTTGAGAGCACTATAGTGTAGCTAGGGTATAAGGCAGCAACATATTAGACTATGAAGTTTGATGTATAATTTTTATAATTGAAATTCGAAAACGCGGTATGCAGTGTTCGCGGGCTAACTGTGTCGCGCACTGTTCGTCCTCCCCATGGGCGTGCCCACCGGGGGCAAGTGGGGCGCTTGCCCCCCCCCCCCCAGTTTTCTAGAGTGGGGGGCAAGGCATGTGTTCTGCCCTCCCCCCCCCCCTGTAACAGCCGCCACTGGGCATGGCAAACACTGGCCGGCGGCGCCCAAGAGATGATAGGCACCGCACCCCGGGCCGCGGGGGGGGGGGCCCCGTCTGTCCCCCCCCCCCACTCAAAAGCAAGTTGGTACGCCACTGGTCCTCCCTATCCTCACCTGGCCCCAGTCTCCACGCGCGGGTGCCGGCGTAAGCGTGATGACGTGGGGAAAGGTAAACAAACGATTCTTCCAACGAGCACGTAGCTTCCATTGCACTCTCAGCTTATGAGTGAACAAAGGAATATGGCCTCTTTGAGTGCGGGACAGCAGACCATGAGCGCTTTCTCCGGAGCACTTCGGAATCGTTTCTGTCGGACGCTCCGTCGACTGACCGACAGCCAATTGAAAGGCTCTCCACACAGGAGACACTTTCCGCCAAGGAAAGCATTTAATGAACGGAAACGGAGATTTTCCCTCCGCTTCCGGTCTGCCTTCGTACTTTTTTCGTCGGGGGAAAGTCACCCTCCGCTAACGTCCTTGGACAGAGCTTTACACCGAGTTCATGACGCAGTACAGGACGCAGCCACTCACACGATCTGCCTGCTGTCGTCGAGGCCTCCGCTGCTGTTGAAAACAAAAAAAAGAGGAAGGGACGACCGCAGGGAGGTGTGAGGAGGAAAGCCGCGCTGTTTGCGTTGTCGATGTCCTCACTAAAACGTAAGCAATCGCCGCAGCGTTCACGTTTCTTCAGAAGCTTCAGCGCTTTCTCTTTGCCGTGCAAAGCAGAAAGTTTGGACAGCCCTTGGTTGAGCTACAGAAGAACCGATTACTTCTGTCCCCACCACACCTAAACCTTCTGTGCCGCCGTGAGGGTCACACCGACCAATAAGGCTGTCCACTATAGTGATGCCGTCAGACTAATATTGAGTGGAGTAAATAAAGAGGTGGTAAGCAACATGTCAGAGAAGCATTCCAGGCACGAATGTTACACGGCGTACAGTGTCCGACAATAGGAAAGATTCATTTAACGAGGCAATTTCCGGCGTCTGCAAAGTATTCGATTTAGTTGGGCCAACATTACCAGAGGTGAGGAAATATATAAACCTATGATTTATATATCTCTAAAAGTAAACATATTTTGGCTAGCATGTGCTTAGCATCGCCGCAAAAACAGCCCGTTATTATACTGTGAGCAACTAAGCCTACACTCGAACTTTCCGACTGTCGATTGATAAGCCAACGGCTCGGCCGTTATATTTCTATTGGTAGGCAGCCTACCCGAAGAGTCGTCCTTATTACAAATGCTTTTTTTTATCTTAATCAGGAGTGTAGTATTTTCCCTTTATCTTTTTAATCCTTGATCCACGCAATATATATATATATTTTATTGAATAATCTCTTTATCGACAACAAGAACATGAAATATCCCAAGAAAGCTGCTTGCTTGTAGTGTAAGGCATGAACCTGGCAGCAGTTACACTATAAAAAAAAGCTATTGTTTTTCTTTTTACTCATTTAACCTCATCACTCGAAAGTCTGACGCAAAAAATGTATCAGATTCGGCTATCTCCGTAGGAAAGCTTGGCTCGGCATGTTAAGAAACTAATTTAGGCAGTTTCCTCAGAGGGCCAGCCATCGCTTCTCTAGAGGCACACTTAGTTCAGTGAATGTCCTTAAGATGTTCTTAGTACGTCCTTGCGTTCTGGAGATGTCCTATAAATGTCCACAGGACATCCCCAGAACGCTGGAACATTCTAAGAAGACCCTAAAGGTATTCACAGAGGTAAGTATGCTACTAAGGTTTCACCCACGCGATATATAAAGCGCTTTTTAATGGAGAAGCATATTGGATATCATTCAAATAATAACTGCCATTTAATAAGACATATAGAACATCACAAAGCTACCACGTAACAGTCCTTTCCTTATTTCATTTTCTAAGCGCTACTGAAGTAAATGTTATTTCAAAAAAGGTATATTTAGGAGATACGTAGCCGTACCCAAGTAAATATATTGCAAACTTAATATTATTAAAAAAAAAACATTTGACGGCGTCGTTTTTTAGAGCTATATCTGCACGTTTCATAAGTATTAAGTCACAGATCCGGGGCCCGCAAGAATCAATTTCAACAAAAAGTGTTCTAAAAATAGTCATTGCCTCTATTTTGTTTCATTTTTAGATGACAATACTCCGGGTTGTATGTCATTCGACGTCGCAAGTTTCAACTAATTTCAAAACACATTTCAACATCAAACCTAAAAAACAAATATTAATCATACTTTTATAATATTGCAAATCACGCACTAAAAATAGGCTGGGGACAAGCCGGAACCAAAGATTTTATTCAGCCTGGAAGGGCGGAGCCTCAGAGATCTCGCCCATTTTAGAACAAGATGACGTAACCAAAACGGACTTTCCGAATATTGGAGGGCAAGAAACGTCGGGTGTCCCATTTCGTAAAACGGTTGATGCGAGCGCTATTCATCCTTTCGCAACAATGCGTCGAATGAGTGAGTCAAACCTCCGGCCCCACAACGTCTCGAAAACAGCGATACCCAGTGACGTAACCCTGACGTCACATAGTCAACGTCTTCAGTTTGCCCAACCCTCAAAAGCATGCGCAAGCGTGGTGGTCTCGCTTCTTGTTATAATGGCAGCGTCTCGCATAAAGTCTCGCCACCGGCGTGGTGAACATACAAAACTACGCGAGATCTCAAGTCAACCAGAAGGGAACGAAAAATGTGAATACGTAAAATGCAAAAATAAAAACACAACAGGGGGTCAAGAAAAATGAACAGATGTTCCTTTCCAACTTTGTTTTCGCCGTCCTTTTCATAGAGTTCGTCATGCATTAGTGAATACAGTCGCCGTTACCAGACAACAGAACAGAACAAGAAAAACTCATGTAATGTTCGCGTGGAGACGAGAGGAGACACCATAAATAGAAATTGAATTTCTTTTTGGGTATTTAGTGGACACTTTCGCTATTCATTTACTTTTGAAGATGAGGCAATGATATTCAAAGGCACGTTAAGAAGTGTTTCTAAAGCATACTGTCAAAGCAATGTTTACTCTTCGCGTTGCGCATTCATTCTTAAAAGGGTACTGACGCCACGATTTCAACCAGAGATCACAAACTTCTTTTTTATGCGAAACACTTATTTCGCTACATGACACTAGAGACAGGGCGTAGTCGAGTAAAGTAACTATGATGTGGAGTTTTCTAGAAAATAAGTTTTTTCTTTTTTTGATAGCACACATACAAGGAATGTGGCGTCGATGAAGTATAACCATGGCCCAAACTGCATCGTAAAAACAAAAATCATGATACGACTCCGCGAAGAATAGTTGTGTACAGGGATTTCAATGTAGAGTCCACCCCTGTAGGCCCTGTCGTGTCAGGTCCTGACCTGTCAAGAAATCCATCTGCTTTGCATGTAAGAAAGGAGCAAAGACTGACCTTTGCCATGGGGCAGTTTCTCAAAAGGCATATTTACTTCCGGTGGGCTGCGTTCCATCATGTTTATGAACAGAGTCGACCATCTTCGCCATTAGTTGGCGCACAGACGAATAGTTATTGACGTCGTTCTTGGAGCGGGTGAAACACACAAGCATGGCGAATGGCTCCGCCCATGACGGAACTGGGTAAGTACATGATTGGGGATGTATTTAGGCCGCATAAATAAATTCCTACTCTGCTTTATTTATTTGTTTTTTCTTTCTGAGTCGCCTTGGAGGAATCTAAAGACTTTTCCAGTTCAGTGGTTGCATAATCAGCGAATAGAGGACGCTGATGCACTCGCCACCATTAGGTTGCTTTAATTTAGTTGGTTTCGGTTTCAACGTGTACGCGATTCTGTTGCCATGTCATGCCGTTTCGATCAATTTCGAGATACAAATTTCTTTCTTGTAGCAAACAGCGAATGAAGCAATAGTACTGAACCACTTGGTGAATCACGAACCCGTTTCGAGCCTAAATTGCGAGCGTTTTCAGGAATATCAGATGCGTCCGATTACGTCCATCGTGAATTTCAGAAAGGTTCGTCGGTCAAATAACTGCGTTGATGCAGAGGGAGGATTACCGTCGTCCACAGCCGTACCCGCGGACACTAGATTCTAAAAGAAATTAAAAAAATGCAGGAGGACGTTTGAGACTGCTCATATGTAAGAATGCGAAAGCATTCCTAGAGGCAGATCGCCCCGCTGTCCTCTGTAGAGGTCCACCAGGGCGGCGTGACGTGGCTGAACACAGAGCGTAGGACACGTGATACAGTAGTGGACAGGGAGAGGGAGAGGGAATTTTCCGCTTCAATTCCCCCCTCTCTGCCCACACCTGACACGTGACCCTAGAGGGGGAGAGAGCGGCGGCCGCGCGCTCGCCTCCCTCTTTCCTTTACCGGCCGCAGCGCCAGGAGAGGGCTTCTCTGTGGGGTGGTGTTACTTGGAGCTGTGACGCACGTGGCCAATGGGACTTTAGGTGCCGTTACACTCAGCCAATGGGACAGTGTGCCGTTTTCGCGGTTACACAGATAACGCCGGCTGTGCTCCATGGGGCAGTTAATGCTTTCGCCTTAATAAACAGGACAAGCTTTGCCTCCAGCACGCGTTCGTTTGGCTGCGCGTGCACAGAGAGGCACGGAAGGGCTCGAACTTGAGTCAGAGATTTTACTGTTCATCTTATATTGCAGCACGAGTGCTTATTGAAGAAGCAGGTCGACAACATGATTAACAATGTCGTGAATCACGAAGAACAGATTAACTGACAAGTTTACTACTCGAAGTCTCCTATATATCTAATAACGTAAATAATATAATAACCAAGCGATATTGTCTCGGTTTGTTTTATTTCAAAAAATTAAGTTCTCGAAAAATAGTTTAATAGACAGACCTAGGCCGACCAAAAAAAGTTTCTTTAACTAAAGCACTCATTAACAAAATTTTATAATATGAGCCTTATGAAATAGTAGACTATTTGTTATACGGACATTTGGTTACGACGTTCTCAAGGTGGGTGATGAAATAAGTGAGAGGTACGTCAAACGAAGTCTGACATTCATATTGCCAACCGAAACAAAAGGGCTGAAAAGAAGTCTTCTCTGGGATGTTTGGCTGAAGTCGAACGCCATGTGCCACCCCATGAACCTGAGTAGAAAGCTCTCTTCTGGTTTGAACCACTCCGCTTTGTTGATTTCAGTGTTGCCAGTTTCTGAAAGTTATTTCCCTGTCGACAACGCAGCACTCGCGTGATTTTCATGCGGGCGGATTCATTTCGGCGTTACGTATTGTGGACCCAGGCACTCTCAAGCCGTCTGTGATAGTTTCTTAACGTGGGTCCAAAGCCTTGTGTTGAAATTATTTACTTGAATTTAACAGGTGTTCTCTACAAAATCATTTAAGCAATTGAAAGTTTTAGACATGAGACCCAGCACGGTAGAGAGTTTTTTTTTTTGGTAGTCATAAATAAACCAATCAAGTGAATGTTTATATTTCAAAATCGATTAACAGCGTCAAGCATATGTAGGTGTGACATTCTGGACAAACAAATTTTTTATGTTGTCGTAACATTATCTCCAGCATAAAAAATAAATAAATTAAACGTTTGTTCCCTATCATGTATACGAGTTCCCCCATAGAATCAAAAGCAACTGTTTTCGATCTGTTGTAAATGAAAGTCACAACAAGAAACACAAGTGGCTATTTATGCTGAGTGATTTTCTCACCTTCCTTCAGGTCCTAAATGCGCTATCATATATATACTTACCTTGTGCTTCCTTTTCCGAATTTTCCGCCACTATTAGTAAGGAGACAGGAGTTCTCATAAGTTATTGGCCTTTGAACCCCCGTGCTGTCATATAATCAATGTGCGTGAGTGCTAACGCAGGTTCCTCTGCCCACATAGCCTCTTCACGAGTAGCCGGTACGCCGACGGTACAAAATAGTCAAAACGTGTTACAAAGTTAACTACAGAGAGTTGTATAGACATTGATGTAATGTAATTACGGGGTAAATATGAGTATCGGACGACGCTTTACGGAGTAAGGCAAGAGACGCGGTGAAACGCGACGAAAAACACCAATTCAATGCATCCGCCAAGGCGCGGAGGGAAAGCGGAGCGACGAGTTAAAGCAACCTAGTGGAGGCCGCATTAGGCGATTCCAAGATGGCAGCCCCATGCAGTGGAGGTTTGAAAGGTCTATAGACCTTTTCATTTCAGTAGTTGCCTGGCCGTCGGGTAGAGAGCGCTGACGAACTCGCCGCCATGAGGTTGCTGCAAGTTGGTTGGTTTCGGTTTTAACGCGGACGCGATTGTGCGGCAGTTTCATGCCGTTTTCGAGTAATAATGTGATGCAAATTTTTTTCTTGTAGCACACAGCGAATGAAACAATGGTGCTGAGCCACTTGGAGAACTACGAAGTGGATTCAAGTTAAAATTGCGAGCATATTTACGAACAGCAGACGCGTTGGATTACGTCCATCGTTAATTTCGGCCAGGTTCGGCGGTAAAACAGCTGCGCTGTTGCACAGGGGGATTAATCATCGTCCACGGCGGTACACGTGGACACTGTATCTCCGTTCGCCCTTAAGCTGATACTAGAAGCTCCGCCTTTAGTGCTAGCTCGCTGGCTTCCGCAGTGCTTTGGCTGCGTGTGCCTGCGCGTTCACACTTGTGTTAGCAAGGCAGAAAGCTCGCGCTGAAGGCGTAGGTTCTAGTCTCAGCTTAAGGGCGAACTGAGTATAGTTTCCAGAAAAAAAGAAGAAAAAATACCAGGACAAGCTCCGCCTCCATCACGCGCTCGTTGCCTGCTGCCGTCCTTGGGCCGCGCGTGCACCGAACGGTACAGAAAGTAGATAACTCGCGCTCAAGTCAGATATTGAACTGATCATCTTATATTGCAACAGACTATTCGCGACCCCAGCAAAACGAACGGCACCTAGCGGGAAAACACTGAACTGGCCGGAACAGGTCCCTTCGCGATTTCTGCTTGTCTCTTCTGGCTTCCGTGTTTACAAGTTGTCTGTGGTTTGCGCGACAGAACAGTTCTACCGGTGACTGTGTTGTACTCGTAACCATAGTATCGCCTTGTGACCCAGGTTGCTCTGAACGCGACCTACGTAACCGCGTGAGCCAGACATTCTGCGTTTATCAACGTTCATCACGCACCGTGGAAGGACAGTGGGCAGTCCTTTCCTCAAAGAAAGTCAAGCCTCGTGGAAGTTCGCTTACCCCAACACATCGCCGCAGGTTCGAAACGTGGAAGATAAAACGCGGGGGAACCAATTTTGAGTCTAATGCTTACTTGTTGGTGCCCCAGCGTTGTGCGTGGAGCTGGCACATGGCACGGCACGACCTGGATTCGACCGCCATATTTGCCCGATAGTGGCGTCCCCTATAGGTCGCTGGAGTCGCGAATAGGAAGTATTCAATGGCGGCCATAGCTGTGTGCGCGACTGCTGAGCGCGTGCTGATGGCGAGCTTCCACAGTTATTTTGCAACGTGCATTCAGCACCATCAAGAGTGCCGGTCTTAGCAGCCTATCAATGTGAGCTCGTTCTGAGCACGCGCCCTCTACATCGCCCTCAAATATGGCGTCCAGTGAATACCCCCTATAATGCATGAGTGATTATACTTCGTTTCAGCTTGGGTCCAGACGCAGCCGATGCTACAAGCACGAGCGTGTGGCCCTGAACAGTGCCTGTACTGCACGAGCGCGCGTGCTTGGCAGGGACGCTGGAAGCCCGGAGCTCGCGCTTGTAGCATCGGCTGCGTCTGGACCCAAGCTGAAACGAAGTATAGTAAAGAAGCAGGTCGGAAACATGATTAACAATGTGCTGAATCATAAAGAACAGATGAACTCACAAGTTTACTGCTCGATGTTTAGCTTTCGTGCATATACTTTTTGTGAGCTTCGCAGACTGGAAAAGTCTGCTCTAATGACGTAGACAATATAAAAAAGTGATATTGTCTCGGCCTGTTATTTTTTTAATAAAAATTAAGTTCTTGGGACATATTTTGATAGACCAACCTACAAGAAAATTTCTTTCACAAAAGTACTCATTAACAGCATTTCACAGTATTGACCTTATGAAATAGACTATTTGTTAAATGGACTTTTGCTTACGATGTTGTCAAGGTATGAGATGAGTAACAGGCACGTTCAAATGAAGTCCGGCATTCATCTTCCATAAAATTTGTGAAATTAAATTAAAGGGTAGAAAAGAACTGATGCTGGAAATTTTGGCTCAAGTCGAGCGCAAGGCGCCACCAAATGGACCAGTGTAGAAAACTCTTGCTGGTTTGGACCGATGCGCTTTGTAGATTTCGGCGTCGCCAGCTACTGAAAGTAGATCCCTATTCGCCGTTGACAATGCTGCATGGGCGATTTTCATGCAGACGGATTCTTTTCGGAGTCACATATTTCTGACCCCAGGCACTCTCAGGCTGTATCAGTTTCTTCGCGGGGCGGCCCAATTTTTGTGTTGAAATGAATTAATTGAATTGAACTGGTTATTTTAAGAAAATTATTTATGAAATAAAGATGGGACCAAGCCCAGTATACAGTTTCTTGAAATTCATAAATCAATCGATGAAGCGAATGTTTTCAGCGCAAACAACTATTAACAGCGTCAAACAGATGTAGTGAGATGTGATATTGTGAATAAACAAATTGTTTGATCTTCGCGTGTTATTTTTTATAGCATCAGAAAAAATTCAAGTTAAACGTTTGTTCCCTATCTTGTGCGCGAGTGCGCCCATATAATTAAAAGCAATGGTTTTCGATCTGTTATGAATAAAAAGCACGATGCTTTCATAAAACACAGGTGGCTATTTACACTGAGTATTTTGGTCACCATCCTTGAGATTCTAAATGCGCGATCATATATATAATTACACTGTGCCTCCAACTGCGAACATTCCACTCCTATTATTAAACAAATCTGAGTTCTCATAAGTAATTGACCTTTGAACTCTCGTTCAGAGTAATATATATATGACTCAATGTGCGTGAACGCTAGCGCTGATTCCTATACGGATATAGCCTCTTCACACGTAGCCGGCACGCTGACGGTAAAAAATAGCCAAAACGTCTTACAAAATTAACTGCAGAAGTGGCGCATATAATGGTCTAATGCAGTTACGTGGTAAATATAAGTAGCAGAGGACTCTTTACGAATTAATGTAAGAAACGCTGTGAAACGCGACGAAAAACACGAATTCAACGCGTCCACCAAGGCGCGGTGGTAGCGTGCACAGGAAAGGACGGAGCGGCGGGTTGAAGCAACCTGATGGCGGCCGCATCACGTAATTCCTAGAGTTCCTGTATAGGCTCCCTACAGGAGCCAGAGTTGCGCGTTCATCTCCGTAGCGCCGTCTTTCCTGCACGGCATGTTGATCCTGCTCCTCACGTGACTGAATTCGGCGAATAGCGGCGCCCGCCCGTTCGAGGCGCGCTGCGCGCTTAAAAGCAGGGGAACGTATTGTCGGGGAGCGTGCAACGTCTACTTTCCTGCACGGCATTTGATCCGGATCCTCACGTGATCGGATCTCAGTGAATAGTGGCGCGGCGGCACGTGAAAGACAGACGCGCAACTCTGGCTTTCGGAGGGAGCCTATACAGGAACTCTGGTAATTCCAAGATGGCAGCGCCCATGAGGCGGAGGGTGAAAAGGTCTATACGGGGTCATTTGGGCAGCCGACGGGTGCGACTTGTTCCTCGAACCGCGCATGCGCGCGCGGGTTGCGGGAAAAAGCGCTTACCGGATGTGCCGCAGCCTTTACAGTGCCTCGAAAGAAAAAGGAAGGAATTGGGGAGGAGATGGCTGAACAGAATGAACAGAAGCGGCGGCCTGCCGAGTATGACCGTGCTTGACCTGTCAAGGAGATGCCGAAGAGAGAAAGAGAGAGGGAGAGAGAGAGAGAGAGCGAAAAAGAGAGCGACGTTTGGCTAGGGATATATATAATTTAATATCATTGCCACTTAAGGGGTGGTTTTCGAAACAAAATATAGTCGAACCATTCCGACAAGCATAGTTTGATTGCGAAAATGATATGTGCAAGTGATAAAAACATTAATAGGTTTTCGCATACGTGGCGGAATCCGAAATCATAAAATCCCTTTTATGGAGAAAAAAAAAACGATGCGTCGAATGCATACCTTTCCCCACCTTGAGTAATTGGATGGAAGAGGACAAGCTCTTCTAGCAGCAGCGATGCCAGTCGTTGCTTCCGAGCTGTCCTACTTGAAAGAGGCAAGTAGGACAGCTCGGAAACAACGACTGGCATCGCTGCTGACAGAAGAGGCTTACCCTCTTCCATCCAATTACTCTAGGTGGGGAGGGTATGCATTCGACGCATCCCCACCAACACAGCCCTAACACCTGTGCTGAGAAGGAAATTTTATAGGTCACACGAAGAAGACGACCCTGGTGCCGATTTTAACTGCAGGACCTGCAAAACATAATAATAATAATAATAATAATAAATGTCTTTATTTTGCCAACAGTTTACAGTTGGAAGGTGAAAAGGGAAAAAAGCTGTAACACAGCTTGACTAGTCCCCAGCCACCTAAACAGCAGTTGAGACGCGGGCACCAAATTATTTACATATGATAAGGACATAAATGAAAACATGAAGAGATTCTTTACACAAGAGAAAATTGATTAGTGTCATTATATAATGCAAATTCAGATTGAACAGACTGGCATTTGTAGACAAAACGAGGCGAAAAACAACTTCAACCCCCAAAAAATTTTAAGATGAGTATATCAACACTTTGCTTCTATTAGGTTTGGTTTGAGATGAGTATGATTAATTCCCGTAAGCTGCTCACCGATATATTGTTGAGCTCTATATTTTCTCTACTGAACTTATTTAGTGTACTCGGAAGGGTGTATGATGCAGTGTGTTGTCCGTAATTAGTTCTAAAAAATGGTACTTCCCATGGTTCTACAGTTCGCGTTGGATATACATATACCTTTTTTGTTAGGTTTGCTAAGTCTTCGAGATAATGCTGAGATTGATTTTTTTCTACCATATATTTCGAACATAAACGATATTTGTATAAATCAAAAATTTTCATTACTCTAAGTTGATTGAAAACAATGTTCATTGGATAATCCAGCGTAACATGAGAAATGCTTCTTAATATTTTTTTTGTAATATAAATATCTTTTGAAGATTGGTATATGTAGTGGTTCCCCATATAAGATGGCCATAATTTATATGCGAGTAAAATAATGAATTATATAATAATAACTTTGTTTTAAGAGGCAAGATGTGTTTATGACGATATAAAATACCAACGACGCTTGATAGTTTAGATACGATGAAATTAATATGATCGTCCCATGACATGTTTTCCTGAAAAAAAATACCTAAAGTTTTAAAGGTGGGTACAATTTCAATTTTCGAAGAATTTAAAAAAATATCTTCGGTAATCGTGACATATTTATTTCTTGGTCGAAATAAGACTGCTTTTGTCTTATTGGCATTTATTTTTAGAGCATTACATTTGCTCCAACTATCAAGTTTTTGTAATATTTCGTTGGCGTCACGTATAAGCTCTGTGGCGTTTTCTCCAGTAAAAAATAAACTAGCGTCATCAGCGTAGATAAAAAAATTCGTTGTTAAACTTACGTTTACGATGTCATTTATGTAGATATTGAATAATAAAGGCCCCAAAATACTTCCTTGGGGAACGCCAGACTTAATCGGTTTTATTTCAGATGACTGACCATTTATATCTACATATTGTCTGCGGGAAGACAAATATGAATTTAAAAGAAGTGACACTTGGCCACGAAATCCATACTCATTTAATTTCCTAATTAGCAAGTTATGATCTAGGTAGTCAAATGCTTTAGTGAAGTCGACGTATATACCGAGAGTAAGTTTTTTATCCTCAAAACATTTAAGTATATGTTCTTTTTGGGCTAAAAGAGCGAGTTCGGTAGAACGATGTTTGCGGAAACCAAATTGACATGAACTTAATATGTTGTGTTTATCCGCAAATGTTGTCATTCTAAGGTGTATAATTTTTTCTAGACCCTTAGAAAATACCGGTAGGATTGAAACGGGTCGGTAATTACCTAGGTCATTTTTATCACCTTTTTTATATATGACTGTTACCTTAGCCAATTGCATTCGACTGGGAAATACTCCGGCTAGCAAGCATAGATTAAAGATGTGCGTTAAGCAAGGAGAAATGAGATCGATAACATGCTTAACCGGCGTGATCTGTAATCCATCGGAATCACAACTTTTACCATTTTTTAGCGCATTAAAGACAGATATGACATCTGTATCAATGATAGGCGTAAGAAACATTGATGCATCGCTTTGAAAATTTATATACTTGCACGCATCTGACTCGGGACTTTCTTTAACGAGGTTAACAAAATAATTATTAAATGCATTTGCCAACGCTCGACCTGATAACTCCTGGCCATTGTTGTTTATATTTTCTATTTGTTTCGGCGCACGTGAACGACCCAAGACAGAATTTAGTTTTTTCCATACAACGTCCACTTTGTTACTACACCTTATAAAGAACTCACAAAAATACACTTCTCTAGCATTTCGAAGTTCTTTGTTTAGTTGGTTTCGATACAGTTTAAAATTTTTCAGTTTTTCACTTTCTCTGGTTTTTACGAATTTATTATACAGCGCATTTTTGGTACGAATTTTCGTGAGTAATTCCTTTGTTATCCATGGTTTACGACTCTTTTTAGAAGTACGTAGTGATTTAAGTGGAAAACAACTTTCATACAATTTTTGAAATTTATTCAGAAACAAGTTATATGCCGCATCGGCGTTCGTTTCTTGAAGGACATCATTCCAGTCCAAACAAGACATTTTCTGTCTAAAATCGTTCAAGCTATCGGGTGTTATGTTTTGTATTTTAATTGCCTGATTATTCTGTTTTTTGTTTGCAATTTTATTTTGTATACACAAAAATATGCCTAAGTGATCACTTATGTCGGCTATTACGACGCCAGATTTAGTGTATGACTCATCATAACTTGTGATAAATAAATCAAGTAGTGTCGATGATTCAGTAGTAATCCTTGTTGCCGAACATATCGTATTAACACATCCGCTGCCCCTAATCAGTGCATTCATCTGTATTTTACATGACGTTTCAAGAAGCATGTTTATATTAAAATCGCCCCCTAAGATTACGTTATACTTATTTTCATTTGCATACTCAAGGAAAGACTCAAGGTAAGTAAAAAAAGACGATAGGTTCCCACTTGGCGGACGGTAACAAACAGCAATAATACTATGACCTATCACTAAGGAAAGTATCTCGTAATCTTTATGAACACAACAATAATCAGTGAGCATCTCACAGGAAATGTCCGATTTAACCAAGATAGCCACGCCACCTCCCCGAGACGCCGTGCGATTCAAAAAATAGCTGTTATACATTGGTAGCTTTAACACGTCAGTGGTATTCCTAAACCACGTTTCTGAAAACATAATTATATCAAACAAAAATTTGAATTGATCAAAAAATAAGTCAAGCTCATCTACTTTGTTTCGCGCTGATCTAGCGTTAATGTGGAAACACTTAAAAAAACTGCAATATTCACTTCCCAAAAAGGTTTTCACATTTGACGGAAGAAAGTAGTCATCATCTGACGGAAAATTCATAGCATCCATTTTATTATTCAGCAATAAATTGGCGTTGTCATCCATTGCAAAAGAAAAAAAAACTAACTAAGGCTGACATGAAAAGCATCACACAAGTTTCTGTAAATCATCCGAAGACTTAATCACGTGCACACGCTCACGTTCCTTCTTCCGCAAGAGGACGTTCCCATTTTTATACCAGACGTAACGATAGTTCGCTGTCTTTGCCCATTCCTTGGCTTCCCAAAGAAGTGCCCTTCCATGTTTAGTCAAGTTTTCCTGGATGTAAATTTCATCTTCCGATGTCCTCAGAGTCAGCCGTTTCCTCAGCCAATGATCCCGGGTCGTCTGATTAGTAAAACGAACAATGATGCCTGGAACTTTATCAGATCTGGATGCTAGCCGATGAACAGCGGAAACTTCATTCAAGGCTAAGTCTGGTACATCAAGCTTTTTGGCGACTTCATTTACTTTTGCTAGCAAATCTTCTTTGTCTGCCTGGGGGATCCCATGGATTTCTAGATTTAGTTTCCGGCTTCTCCATTCTAGGTCATTGACCTCCTGCCTTAGTCTTTTTATCTCCCCGTCGGCGTCACTTTTTTCAAGCGTTTCTACTCGTTTCTGCAGTTTTTTGTCTCCTTTTTTTGTTCGCTGATATCTTTTACCACTTCGTCGTATTTGTCTGATAGTTCCTGCATAAAATGTTCAATGCCAGCCACAGTTTCCTTCAAGTCCAAGAGACTATCTAATTTCGCATTTATGGTAGCGAACATGGCCGCCATCCCAGGCTCTATTTCTTCTTTGCTGCTCAAACTGCCACCCCTGGATTTCACAGTTTTGCACGTTTGGCATCGCCATGATTTACGGATAGCACTACCCTTTGACCTAAAGGTCGCATCGGTGACACCGGAGCAAGGGCTCACGTGATATGTGTATTCACATCCTGTACATAGGAGCCCCGAGTCAGCATCTGACACTTCTTCATTGCATTTTGGGCAAGCAGTTTCCATCCTTTCGAAAGTACAGTCTCAGCAACAGCAGCAGCGGCAGCAGCGGCACGAGAAAGACAGAATACAAGCGTAAAGAAATCGAACCAACCTGCAACGATAGTAGGTGCGATTAGTCCTCTGGCTGTACGAACGTTGTGCGCGCTGCCGCCACTGCTGTGTGCCGCTCAAGCAAGGAGCAGATCCTTTTCACTGCAGTAGTTGATGACGTAGTCTTGCGTTGCGAACCTGGACCAACTGCGGCCCGGCGATGCTCGCACATGGGCTGGTGGCGGCCGCAGCACAAGATGGGTAGACGGCGGTTCTTGAATCTTGTGTGACGAGGCCTCTTTTCCGGCTGCAACGATAGTAGGTGCGATTAGTCCTCTGGCTGTACGAACGTTGTGCGCGCTGCCGCCACTGCTGTGTGCCGCTCAAGCAAGG
>JAZHYW010009729.1:0-19005 GCA_037355805.1 Ixodes ricinus
GCTGCCTGTTTGGCAAGTTCGGCTGCCTGTTTGGAATGTTAAGGTGCCAGCTTGGCACGTTAATGTTCCAGTTTGGCCAGTTCGTTTTCCTATATCACCAGTTTGATAAGTTCGATTTCCATTTTTCCAGTTCAAATTGGGATATGCCGGGTTCAGAATCCATAGCTGTTTTTTAAATAGGGAGGACTACCATGTCGCGGGAAGTCAGGAGCAGCATGACAGCAGCACGCCTTATTACATGCCTGCGACATCAGCACTCAATACAATTCCGTCATCGTCGTGGTCGACCATGATCACGGTTAGCATTTGCGGCACGTCCGGCATTGGCTAGCTTTGCCGCTTTAAGCCTCATGCAGATGAAGCATATTTGTGCTGTTGCTATTCTAATCAATATGATAATTGAGTCTCTGCTTAATATGTAATTTTAACGTGGACATACTGGGTAAGTAGAGGTAAATAAGCAGATACGCTTTTTTGCTGCAAACCTCTAAACATATATGCGACACAAAGTGATTTGGTCCGAAGCTTACACGGATTGATCTCAGTATTTTTATTTGTAATAGTATAGAGATCTGACCGGTCTTTAGATTTTCTTAAAATATACTAATTATAAATGTCGGATTTTGTATCGTTTGCTGGCTTGCATGTACAATTACTAGGATTTTGAACGCACGGAAGAATGAACTCGTCCATGAAGGGGCTTAACTCTAACGAAGTACATGGGGATATGGGTGACGTTGCATGGCATCGCGGTAGCAGTTATTAGTCCCATCAAGGTCCAGCGGCCATCTTTTGTCTTGTACACCAACGGGCCTCCACTGTCGCCCTGTTTAAGAAATAAAGGTGAGTCAGACAAATTAAACGGGTTTAAATAGTGGGAACCCACGCGAAAGCTAATTTACATTCGTTCACGCTTAAGAGATAACGCAGTGTGGGTCAGTCATCGTTTTAGTTTGACGCCTTCCATGTTTTGTGTCATAGAAACCTCTGGCTTCAATTTACTAATAAATGTGACTCTCATCGAAAGGTATTTGAAATGCACCGTGTCTGCGTGGCGACGGACATTTAATTCGTGTTGTAATTCAAAGCAGAAGCTGTTGGACATTAACGAATATTTCAGTGGTGGCATTGGTTTAGTTACTTATTCTCATTATTGCATGAAAACAGTATAGGCGAACCAATATAAACACTAAAATGCCGACGTAAATGCTTATTGCTGTCTGTCTTGTTTGACTGAAACGTTCCTGTCAGATACTCTTGAATCTTTAGCAGTTCTAAAATTACCAATCAAACTTCCGAGCTCACCATGCAGAGAGCACTGCATCGAAGAGCTACGTTGGGGTTCATAAAGAAAGTTTGAGTATACCTTAGCTCTATTTGTCGGAGCTTGTTTTTATACCAAGTTCATTCTTAAACGGACATTGCGGTGGAATCAACGTGCTTCTTGGACCGGTTATACATCTATTTTCTCCACACAATCGCTCTCCCGCCCATACTAGCACCTAGAGAGTAGCAGTCAGTTGATAGAGGAAGGCGGTTGATTGACCCGACGAGCGCGAAGCTCCCATCGCACTGTCAGCTTAGGTGAACGAAGTATGGACAAAATGCTGAAGATAGCATTTGAAGTTTGTTGGTATACCTAGATAATAGTCTTGGAGAAGGACTCCTATGACGAAATAAACAATAACGAAAAAACAGACAAGTTAGGTGATTTCCGATTCAAAAATAAATATGTTGAGGAAAGTAGTGGTTGCAGTGATGAAGCTGCAGAATGGCGGCGGGGAGGAGCTTCAGTTGTCCAACCTCGAGCGCGCGCTTCCGACCTTCGACAACGCTTTGGCGTCTCGTGCACCTCGAGGGCGCGTGCGCTGCC
Organism: Ixodes ricinus; assembly: GCA_037355805.1. NCBI lineage: Eukaryota > Metazoa > Arthropoda > Arachnida > Ixodida > Ixodidae > Ixodes > Ixodes ricinus. Next base: position 1,874 of record JAZHYW010009729.1, read on the forward strand.
AAAGCACGGTAGAAGGCACTGAGAGTTTTCTGGCGAATGGGCGTTCTGAAGATACGACCTGATCATTCTCATTCTGTCAGTGAGCACAGTTGACAGCGCTCTTGATTGTTGTCGCTAGAAAATGTTGCATTCTGAGTTTTTCCGGTAGTAATATTACCGGGAGTGGCTGCACTCCGTCTTCCTCGGGCTGCCAGATGACTTTAGGGCCGTTGAGCGCATGTGAACACTTACGCAAGATATTGAGATTGACTGCAGATGTTTTGAATCAGAATGTTTTTAAATGCCTTCGGAAAGAGATCGGTATTTTTAGTTTTTCAGACGCCTTATTTTAACTTAATGGTGCAGATGTTACTAAAACAATGTTTGTACTCACCGAGCATACAGATCCAAAGTCGTGCATAGCGCAAACGATGTTTTCATGAACTGACGACCGGTAATACAGTTTTGCGCATTTCTCGTTTGGGATTAACTGAACTCGGGCTTGTTGGAGCATATCAGGATTCATATTTTTGACCGGGGACGCTGGTGTCACTGCAGGATCAAAGTAGTCTTCATAATTCTCGCTTGTGTCTGTAATATAAAATCAGATGGAGGCTGAACGACGTGAGCAGTTTATGGAACATTTTTTGTGACTCGAACTGAGTTTGGAAACCGTCAAAAATTTTCTAAATAAGCTCAGTCTTGCTAGATTGATCTTTAATAATGGAGTAGGATTTCAAGAAAAATTAAAGACTGCAAGTACGTTTTTTAATGCGAAATTGACTTTAGTATATCTGTATTTTCTCGCCAGCTAAAATTCTTTAACGTTTGTGGCATGATGGAATCTTAACGATATTAATCCCCTGGAGAAGAGACGCAAGTAAGACGAAGGACAAAGACAAATCTCCAAACACAGCGCAGTGACTTGTATGCGACTGAAAAATCCACCTGGTCATGGTTGGTAGAGCGCTCCACTGGAAACTGAGACTCCCTGGTTCGATACCAGGAGCAGGAGGATTTCTGCAGTCACGCAGCAGCTGTGTTTGGAGATTTTTGTTTTCCTTTCTTCCCTTACCGGGGATCATTATCGATATTCTTGTCCAGCTCACTTGCACCTTTGCATTAATTACATTATCATCAAAAGGAATCTTGTTAGTTATGGTGACGTAAATACTTTTTGGACGGCGTTGAAGATAAAATAAATTAAAAAATTAAATGATGAGATTACGAGAGTTACAATGCTGGAACACCTTTCTCAACGCGTTCAAAGCGAGTTTCATAAATAAAACCGTGATTTTGAATTTTGAAATTAGGTTTGTACTAGTGAGCTATATTATAAGTATTATATTGCTACAGGTAGTGCATTCTTATATCTACAGCTATTTTTTAGCAATGTCACTAAAATGCCAGAATAGGGTGAGACGAATAGCTTGTGAAGGTAAAATTATTTTTGTATTAGATATTTAAAACGTTTATGTTCTAGGAGCATTGAACAAAATGGATACGTGAACCCAACCTGTTAGGCGCTTTTATAGCAAGATAGTACCGCAATAACATTCTTAAAGGGTCACTTTAAAGTACAAAAAGTGTATTTTTAAACAACCTAGTTGGGACAAGCTTGTCACAAAACAATTTTTTCCGAGAAAATATTTGTTTACAGCAATATTTATCGCGCGAGGGTGATTTAGTTTGCGGCTATTTCGTCCGTTTTAATTCGCGCGCCACAAAGTTGGTATTATACGTCATGGAGTGGCTGCTGTACGTCACGGAGTGACGTGCGATAGAAACTCTTCTCATTGGCTAAAGATTGATTCACAGCTTAGGTCTTGGTTGTTAAACCTTTGTGATACGTTGTAATTTCCTTTTCAGTGGCATATTATTACGTTTAAAGAAGAACCAATGTAATGAGAGTTAATATTCTTTATAAAACGATTACAAGACGGGCACTTCCGTTTGGATTCTTTCCATAAGAAACAAAAGCTTCGCCATTCTTTTCATGGCCGCCGAAGTCTCTGTCCCGCCTGTCTCACTGTGGTCTCGCCTACCTCGACTACTTGTTTCGCCTAAGTGATCAGTGTTTCGTGCTGACCCAGGTGCTTGAGTGAGGCTTCCTGAAATGAAGTAGCGTGTGTGTTAGCAGCTTAGTGATAGGAAGCGACGCGGGGTTTAGGCTTTCATAGCGTGGTTTGTTACTTTCGTTTTCCTCTTTGCTTTCTTAGCGTCCTTTTTTTTTTTTTGCTTGTGCGTGCAAATGCCGATTTTTGGAGATTTCAGCTCCTGTAAAGCGGCGCCGCTCCTCTGTACAGTGCCTATTTGGCTGGAGGCAATCGGGCTTTCGCGTAGCGACAAACGTGTCCAGGTATGTTCGCGTCATTTCGCTCCGTAGGCCTTCGAGATTCGCACCGGGTGCACCGAACGTTCGCGACTGAGACACAGCTGTTTCGTAAAAAACCTGACACAGCCGGTTATTACGTAACAACTGTCCGCAGAAGCCTTCAGACGTCTGAATTCTGCCTTTAGCTGACAGATTTGTTTTCTTGGCTTCCAAACCATCTTACGTAAAGTTATTTGAACTGAATATGCAGTGTACTGGTTCCTTCTTACCTCTAAAGTGTCAACCTCCCACGACGAGTGCTATTCTCTCTAGAGCCTGCAACGTCCAATTTGTTTCCCCTTTCAGTTACGGTGCCAAATGAAATTTCCACCTTTTATACTGGTGCCACAGTTGTTTGCTATAACACGTTTCTTGTCAAGTTACGGTGGTGGCCTAGTATCTGTGTGCCCAAAATGAGCACCTCGCACAATCATAGTATTACAAAACAGCTGACTTCAAGAAAAAACAAAATTCCTTGAGTCAAGTACGTGATACTATTTTAGTTGCTAACTAAATATTTAAACCACGTGTCTCAATTAAACTCGCTACATTCTTTCCTTGAACAAAGTTCCGACTGGCCTAATCAATATAATCGTCCAAGCAGTCTTTGTTCCCAAAGGATAAACAAGAGACAAGAAGCTGATTGCTCTCATTGAGTGAAGCCGCCGATGTTGTTTTTGTGAATAAAATGTAAGGGCTTAAACGAGCTGGTGTACATTGCACAGCTAAACGACACAACACTTTTTAGTGTTGTGTCGTTTACCCGCAGTCTCGTTGTTTTTGTTTTGTCAATAAAAGAAATTTCACACCAGCGCCCTGTCGTTTAGCTCCATCGCCCTCATCCGGTAGGCGATCGGGAGCGCGAGCGGGCTTAGGATGCCACCGAAAAAGTCGACGCGATCCGAGATGCAGCGGCTACAGCCTTGGAGGCAACCTCCGGAACCTCCAGGCGGCAGACGCACTCGCGGGCCGTTGGCATTAGCTGGCAGCGGCCGCAGCGGCACCTGGTTGCATGTAATATCGCAAGAGCCAATATCAACAGTACACTTACGTTTTCATTTAAGTCTTGACAAATTGAGGCAGTTGGGTAACACCCGAGCCATTAAGTGACCAATTCGTCGAAGCATGCGGCGTCTCGCGCGAGAAGGTAGCAGCGACGCAGTCCTTTGTCTCGCCTTACGAAGAACAACTGAAGTTCAATCACCAGCGGATGTCGTCAAACGGCGCCGAAGGCTCTGGAGGCCCAGGCGGTGCGCCGTCTTCGTTTATGGCGAATTCCCTGGGCGTTTTGGAGCGCGCCGGGATCAGTTGACCAGATCCTGAAGGGAGCACACGATCCGAACCAACGTTATTAGACCAACTTCAGTTTCACAGCTCCGCTTGAAAGGTGGCCGGTGCGGCCGTCGCGCGAACTAGTGGCGCTGCGGTCAAGTCTTTCATCCACCTCTCCCCCCCCCCTTTGGCGCGGTCTGCTCCTCTTCCGTGCGTTGTTAGTGTCGTGTTGACGCGAATCGCGTTGTCTTGCGTTGAGTGTGAAGTGGATCCTGTATGCCTTCCTGTTTTGCGCCAGGCTGCACAAGCGTCTAACGTAACGATGCCACTGGCCACGACTTCTTCGCACCACCACGAAATCCGACAGAATTCAAAAGGTGGGAACAGGTGTTGCACCGCAAGGACAGACGGCTCACGGGCATATCAAAGGTATGCGAGCGCCATTTCGAGGCCGACGACATTGTGAAGTACTGTAAACATACTGTACATAAACAGGAACTGCTCATTCCGCGTGGGAAATGGGAGCTGGCGCCTGGCGCTATCCCTCGGCTATTTCCTGGCCTTCCTGAGCGAATATCCAAACCAAAGTTGACGTGCAGGCGAAAGTCGCCCGGAAAATCTCGTGCGTCGGCCACTGTGCTCAGCGAAACTTGCGGTGACGCTGCGTCGTGCGGGAGTGATACGTGCGTAGACGGTGCGGCAGAGACGGCGCCGCCGCCCTACTCGTCTTATTCTCGCGCTTCTGGTCTGAGACTCGACGATTTGACGACCGCGGCCCGGCCATCCACAAACTGGAGGCTCGAATTGATTGACGACGAGTCCACAGGAAGAACGTGTGGCGTTTTCTACATGCGGCATCTCGTGGCAGGGCAGCTACAGGTCACCAAAACAGTGGTTATAGATGAAAACGGAATATGTGTCATAAACGGCTACAACAAGCACCATAAGCAGCAACTTCGAACTGCAACCGACGTCACCGGCATTGAAAACCTCCTGGCAGAAATTGACACCTTGAACATCTGTTCGGGGTTAAGTGGCAATCCGACTGGACAGGTACGGACAAAAGCGAACGTTCACCACAAACACTGCAGTGTGCTTTCGAATCAGCCAGTATGTGTTCGCTGTCTGCGCCTGCAAAGGCAAATTTGAACGAGGAAGCCGCTAAGACCAACACCTAAGAAGAGCAACAAAATCCGCAACTTGACAAAGATGGGGCTCCGAGTCACAGCTGCCCGACAGAAGGAAAAGCAGAAAATCTTGGCACTAAGAGAAAAGCTTTTAAAGACTCCAGATCAGGGGGTTAAAGCAGCACTGACTGATCTTCCGCCTCTGCAACACCTGGCGTTTATGACATCATTCAAGCAGCTGAAGGCAAAGTCGGCATACGGCATGCGTTACAACGCCGAGTGGATCCTAATTTGTATGATGATGAGGATATCAAGCCCACGAGCGTATAAGCTGATCAGTGACATGAAGATGCTGCCTATAACCGTCCCTGAGTCGCCTGACACAAATCCTCTAGGGGATACCGTGCAAGTATGAGATCAACTCTGTTTGATTGGAAGCTATTGAGAAGCAGCTGTGCGATAAGATAGGGGGCCACAAATTCGCACCTTGATTTTAGACGAAATAAAGCTACGCCAGGCCTATGACTTTAAAAGGTCTAGCTACAAGATTGACGGCTTCGTGGACTATGCTGGCTTTTCAAACGAAGGAACCAATCAACTTGCTGACCATACACTCGTTTTTATGTTTGTACCAATTCTTGAAAGCTGGATGCAGCCTATCGCTACTTTTGCCACCAAGGGCACTGCTCCCGCCAAAGGTTTGGCACAGCTCGTGCTTGAAGCAGTGCTGCAGCTTCAAAAGCATGGGGCAACAGTCATTGCGGTTATAAGTGACGGTGCTGGAAATAACCGGTCTATGTGGCAGCAAATGGGAGTCAGCGGCAACGTGGCGTCACCGTGCCATAAGGTTCCATATCCCTGTCTACCTGACGAAAAGTACCTGCACTTCATGTGTGACGTGCCACATGCCATCAAATGTGTGCGGAACCATCTGCTGAAGCGCAAATATGGCCAGGTATGATAAAAGTTTTTTTTTTAAATGGTACATTTGGTATTGTTGAAGTCATAAAATTTAACGCCTATTAAGTGTGGTGATCCTAAAACTGCTTTCAGGCAGGAGACAACCGCATAAACGTTTCGCATTATCAGCTGCTTTATGACACTGAGAAGAACAGGCATCTAAAGGTTGTGTACAAGCTGACCGCGGCACGTGTGGAACCGACAAATTTGCAGAGGATGAACGTGCGGATTGCAACGCTGGTGAGAAATAAGCATATAGTAAGTCATTTGCAACGTTTATAGCACAGTGTTATATTCCAATTCGAATCGTTTCAGCTAATAAAAGGTAGAAATGTCGTGCACTCTCCTAAATTTTACTGCAGCTTTTCAGCCGAAGCACAGCCCAATGTCTGGAGGTCTACAGGGAAGAAGGTGTTCGTGGCCTGGAGGATTCTGCAGGAACAGAGGCATTTACAAGGTCAAATGACCTTTTTGACGCTCTCAACACAGGGCATCCTGCCGAAGGGATTAGAGTCAACTCACCGAAGATCGAGGTAGTCACCACATAAATAACCTAATTTGAGAGCTTGTACAAGCCGCATTGTTTGTGCGATGTAAGTGTTTACATTTCATTTTTCTTGTGCAGCTCATCAAATACTTTCTCGTCATGCTAAACAGCACGGAGGAAAACCACCATCACCGGAACATGCTCATGTTTGCTTCACGCCAAACAACAGAGTCTCTGGAGTGACATTGTCGCCTGTACTGGACATCATTGAGGAGCTTCACAACAGCGGTGTTCCCTACGTACTGACGGTAGAGCTAAATCAGGATCCTCTGGAGGTAACAGACATCCCCGTCTTGAACTAAACCAAGCAAAATCAGTGTACCGATATTAACTCCACAAATGTGAACTGTGAACATGATACTATTTTCACAACTTTTATCCTTTCAATGTAATGATACTTTAAAAGGCATTGTTGCAGCCAGAGTCACTTCATTTGTTTTGTAGTTTACTCTTTTCAGAGATTTTTTGGCATTGTTCGTTCTTTTCATGGATATGACGACCATCCGACAATCAGCCAGTTCAGCCAGATATATAGGCTCCTGTCTCTTTTCACCCCTGTGAAAAACGCCGTGAAAGGAAATTGTGCAGGGGCTTCTGAAAGTGTTTTTGTGTCCCTGCATGACAGCCTGAGGGAAAAGGCAAAGGCCGCTGCGGAGCTCAGAGGCGCCTTCGAGGCAAAGTTGAACGAAAAGCTTCTGGAAATTGGTTTTCCAGGGACTGAAAGTGATGACCTGGGTGACCATGGGTACCAGAAAGCGGGCGCACATGGCGTGCTTGTCTATTACCTCGCTGGTTACGTCCACAAGAAGGTGATTAAAAATATCTTGCGAGGAATGCCAGACTATCTTGACAGCTGCCCCCGAACAACTCGATTCACATCACTCCGACTTGCCTCAGAGGCATCTGACTGAACTGAGGTCGTTTAAGCCAGGCTGCCTTCGGGAACCCTCACCGGGGCTATACACAGTGATCACAAAGATGGAGAAAACTGTTCCCCAGACACTGGACAAGTCTCCTGTGTTTGGAGACCTGTTTTGGGAAGTATTAGACAATTTGAAAAAGGCGACTTTGCCTGCATTGGGATGTGCTGAGCATTGTCAGGAAGTTACAGCCATGGTTATCAAGTTTTATGTTCTCATGCGCATGCACTTTGTTCAAGAAAAAAGAACGACGTAATATTGATCACTCAGCAAGTGCCGCTAGCAAGGAAGAAGGCAAAGCTGCTTTAAGCCATCTTGTTAGACTGCTCAATAAAGAATATTTTTGCCGTGAATTTATTTTCTTCACCTGATGAGAAATACAGCAGATAAAATGCTAATAGGCTTCAACGCGATTCTCAGGTGCCAGCCCTGAAACAGCGCGTTTTCAGCTCCAATTAATATTTATTGCATATATACAGCGTTACCCTGTGTGGCGTGCGCGGCTAAGCAGAAAGGTGAAAACCCGTACGCAAGTGCGCCTCCCAGCTCGCGACTTAAAGGAGCTGTGCAACAGTTTCAGTGCTTTGCTTAACTAATGTGGGAGTTGGTGTCTCGACATTTCTGAAGTAAAGATCAGAAAATCGCTTTCGCCTGAATGTCCTAGTTTTTATTTTAAAAATGGACAAAGATTGAGGTTTTTGGCGCCTCTCAATTCCTTCACTAACTTCCGAGTCACGTGCGCTGTGACGTTAATGGGGAAGGCGCGGTGTTCCGGTGAAGCTCTCTCTTTAGAGCCATCAGTGAGCGGCGAGAACTCATCCGCTCGCGACCGCGTGACCGCCTGCTGGCGAGCGCAGCCAAGAAAGGAGGAAAGGCTCATCCGGGTCTGGCCATACCCGTCCGGCCCTGTCTCCCCTCCCCCTCCGGTTTCTGGCGGCTGTTCCGCTGCTCACGGTTTTGTGGACCTAGGATAGATGGCGCTACAAAAACTCCGTATAATAAAAGTTTTGTCGATGATACCAGGTTTTAGGCCTGGTTCACACTTACAGCTAATCCGCTGCCTCCGAAGCGGAATCGGCCGCGGCAATGCACGGGACGCTACACCCGGCGGCCGAATTCTTGCAGATTCGCCCGCCGATTCGGAAGTGTGAAGCAGGCCTTAGAGCCTCGGTTCACACTTACAGCTAATCCGCTGCCGCCGAAGCGGAATCGGCCGCTGCAATGCAGAGTGGACGCTACACCCGGCGGCCGAATTCTTGCAGATTCGCCCGCCGATTCGCAAGTGTGAACCAGGCCTTAGAGCGCAGCTCTTAGGCGTCTGTTTCCGGCTTGAGCGGCGTCGCCGTCGCAGTCGCCGTCGGCGTCGGCGTAACTTCGCGGTGCATGATGGGTAAATTTCCCCGCTAAATTTAGCGGAAAAATTTTCCCGCTAAATCTAGCGGAAAATTTTCCCCGCTAAATTTAGCGAGGAAAATCCCCCCCCCTTCTCGAGGTCACGTGACCCCCCCCCCTTCCGTGCTTTCCCCTTCGCCTCAAGAGCTGCGCTCTAATTCGGCGTTACAGGGAGTTGTAAACGGCTTTCATTTTTTGACGCATTTATATTTATGTTGGAACGACAAGATTTATAGAAAAGTTACCTTTTATCGAGCAGGTATTCGCACATTTCGCTATCTTTCTACAAGATTCCCCATTGACGTCATGCCGCGTGTTTCTCATGGCCGCCGCTAGCGGCAGCAGGTCAAGGAATGTTCTAATTTTTGCCTCGCGATTACGCGGCGGAATCGCAACATTTCGAAGGAAGGAGGTGTGTTTTTTGTCCTTTGTGACAAGGTGAACAATGTCAAAAGTAGAAACGCCAATTCTTTCAATGTTAAAATCGTTGCACAGCTTCTTTAAGATATTGAGAAGAAATTAATAAAAGAAGGGGGAAAAAGAGGAGCGCGTACGCTCGCACGCTCGGGTCTTCACATATTGGATGCGCAAACCCGAGCGTTACCTCGTCCCGTAACTCGTTAATAGGTCATGTTGAAATGAAGCGCTGGGATAAACTACCACAGAAGACTACATTAGACGCTCGCGGTCGCAAATAGTTTAAGTTATATACGCTTGGTTGATGAGCAGCACGTAAGCGCTCATTTGAATTACGAGCGATGCCCCAGAACGCAAGAAAGAGCAATGTAAACAAATATGAAGCAAATGGCTAGCGTACTTATGCACCGCTGATTTGTTATATAATTTAAAATTGCGCCTTAAGTTCTTGAACTTTGGAGGGCGGGAGTCGATGCTTTTAAAATGCATGCTGAGGCACGCCGCCGCGTTTCTACCCTGCAGCCGCAGCAGATAACGCGCGAGCAATGAAGAAAGACTCGACTGCAGCGCCGTTAGTTCCAACGACGACCGGCGCGCTCTCTCCCGGCGCGGCCGCAACGGCCGCGCCGGGAGAGGGCGCGTATGGGGAGTTGCGAAACGGAAGTGGTCTATGAACGTTGATCCGAACGGGGTCGCGCCGCCTACGGATCCCCAGTGAATATGACCACTGCTCCGGGATCGGCGGATTCCTTCCCGTCATTTACCTGCCCGAGAATCCCATTTCCGCGGCCGCCGCGGTCGTTTCGAAGGCGTTTTTGCAATCGCGGCGCTAACACGTGTTCGACGCACGAGCGACAGGAATGGCTCAGGAGCTTCTAGCAAAGATTGCCGGAATGCCGGAAGCTGCTGGAGCAACTTGACGACGAACTGTCGTCAAGCGGCATCAGCAGTAAGGCGGACGGTACAGGCGGCACCTCCCGAGCGGCCATTACGAATTCTTCTGAGGGGAGATCAGGCGAGATGCCCCGCGAGAAAGGAAGTCACGTGTGTGCGCCGAGGGCTGGCCCGGCTGGTTTCCGGTTGAATCCGCCGAAATCGGCGGAGCGACGTTTCTCGGATCCAGATCGAGGTCTGGAGCGGGAGCTAATCCTAAACGACCTGTGGAACACGTCCGTCTCGATCCCGATCGCCCAGTGAAATGGGATCGCTCCAGAAAGGTCGATCCCGGCCTCCTCCAAAACGACCTGTGGAATTCGCCATAAGTCTTCGCTACTGGCAGCCGAACTCCGCGGCGTATCTACGACAAGACGCACCAGAAGGGGAGACGCTGCGTACGTCGTTCAACTCCGCAGCCAAGTGAATTTAACAGCAAATCCAAGAGGGAGGGGCGGGGCGTACTTCTCCTCCGCGCGGGTCGAAAAAGCGGGAGATTCGAAAGTAGAGAGGTTGTGACTCCGACTAAATTACGTCCTGTGGCGTAAATACTGCACAAAAAAAAAAGTTTTCGCGGAAGGCTTTTTTTTTTTTACATGCTTGTCCCAATTAGTCTTTTCAGAAAAACACTTTTTTTTTTGCAGTTACGCTTAAAAGGGCACTAACACCCCAAGGGCGCTGATACCCCATTTTCGTTGTTGTTGAAAACTATGCAAGTTGTTGTCATAAACACACAAAATATACTACCACACGAAAAAAAAGTTTCCGACAATTGCGCACGCCTTTTGATTGTTGCCGCCCTTTTCTACCTCTTCTCACTTCTCTGTATCTTTTTATTTGTGACGCCAAACATATATGACATTTAGAAGCTTTGAAAGCGACATTTCTATAATATTTAATAACGACATTCGTAAAACATGTTTTGTAATGCAATTGCGAACGCACAACGGCCCTTCTTTTTCAGATACCTAAAATCGGCGTCCGGAGTGATGTCGCCTCCTGGTTTTTTATCCTCCCTCGTTAAGCATGGCGGCGCTGGCGGCGCACGGCACATATAGCACTGAGGATGATCTGTGAGTCGGGGAATCGGACGAAGTTCTCTTTTTAGGTGCCCGATGACCTCTGAGACTTCAAAAAGGAAATCGTCAAATGGTCAACCAATACAAAAATGGTCTACGGTCGTCTATGGAAAATTTTATGGCAGGCTATCACCCCTTATGGCCCTCTATGGCCGGCCATAGAAATCCATAAATACAGCTACAGCCAGCTATAGAAAAATCTATGGCCCTGCGTGTAAAGAATGAGAACCAATAAATTCTCTTCACCCGACTGTAGAAAATTCTATGGCCACAAGTCTAAAGAATGGGACCCAATACATTGTCTTTACCTGCCTATAGAAAATCATATGGCCCTATGTCTAAAGACCGCGAACCACTAAATGTTCTGTACTCGCCTATAGAAAATTCTATGGCGCCGAGTCTAAAGACTGGAAACCAATAAATTGTCATTACCTGTCTATAAAAAAAATTATGGCCAAATCTAAAGAGTAGGAACCATTAAATTTTCTTTACACGCCTATAGAAAATCACTACCGGCACTTACTTTTTATAGGAAAAACGCTCCAAATTAGAAAATTAAAGCAATACTAAATTGATGTAACACCGATGGCAAAGCATGACCCAAGGTATGTACTCTGCTGTTGCAACCAGTCGTGAAAACCAGTGATATTGTTTGTTTGAAAGATCCATCGAAATATCTGTGCAGCAATTAAAATTAATTATTACCCCCAAAAGTGAAAAAAGATTACACTGGCACCGAACACTGAAATCAAGCAATAGCTTGATGGCAATCTTCAGCACCAGTGTACTGCTTTTCATCACTGCATAGTCAACATGATTCATCAAACGTATTAAAAATATAATTATTAAGTATTAGTTAATTAACCTAATGATCTACATTTGCTTTTTTCAGGGTGTTGAATTAAGAAATGTGGGCTATTCCAAGAGATAATACAAATATTGTAGTAAGTACGAGTTTTATTTTCACCGCCTCTCCGTGCTTATGCGACCATTGACGGCGGTCACCGGTCAAGTCGGATTCAAAACTAAGACTGCCATATTAGAGATAGCGCGAACTTAGCGTACGTAGGAGGGGATGGGGGACCGGTGTCGCTGCGTGGTTGATGTTGTGTGGGGGTGTTCCGCCTGTGTTTAGTGTATCTATGTGTTTATTGATGTATGTATATCTACAATGTAACCTTCAAAATTCGGGGAAACTTGAAAATATTTTTTTAGTAGTGTGCTGGCTAAAGAGAGTGGTAGGAAAACCTATACAGCCTTCTTTAGTAGACCATATAAATGGCTAAAGGCACCAAAGGAAAAGCCATAGGCAGCTATAGCACGCTGGCTATAGAGAGGCAGCCATTAGCAAAGCTAAAGAGGGCTATGGCTGGACGGTGATAGGACCATAGACTAAGCTAAAGAGGCCCTATAAAGGCGACCATAAATAATTCTAAAGACAGCCGTAGAAAATTCTTTAGCTAATTGGGCCGAATAGATAAAGCCGACTATACAAAAAATTTTCTGCAGTCGACCATAGGACATTTTTGTACGGGAAGACAACAGGGTTTGGTCTCTGTTTACAGTAGTTTCGTTTGTGACTCCGCCAGGGCAGCCTTTCACGCGGAACCGGCGCGACGTGGCCCCTCACGTCGCTGACAAAACTCCACTGCGCGTCCTCTTCGACCTCGCTCAGTTTCAAAGAATTTGAGATCGCTGAGTTGCCCTAGAATAACTTTAAACTTGAAAGTGAAGCGTCATCTGCTAACACCAACAGGCCGCGGGACGTAGGCGTTCGCCTACGTCCCGCGGGATGATCGCGGGACGTAGGCGAACGCGACACTTTGGGTCGGGATGGTTCTGGAGGCGTAAGATAAACTTGAGTTGCTCGACGACTGTATCTTTGACGTCACTGCACTGGCGCGGTTCGCGCGCGAACTTTAAATTCGGCTTTGGGAAATTATTTTTTTACTTCACAAATACTGAGTTCCCAAGTTTCGAAGTTTGAGGATAATGTCCATGTATCGTTTTTCATCTTTTCGGATTGTAGAAAAATATGTAAGTTTAACTTTTCAATGCCCCTGTAGGACATCTGAGCTCATCGGTGTACCCCACCTTCAGTTTCTTGTGATTTGTTTTCGGAACCGATGCTTACTGTCATCAAATTTTCTTCGACATGAAACCTGTTCACATCTTTTGACCACGACTGGTTATTCTTCATGACCGCTGCAGAAAGGAGGAGCAAATGAAAAAAAGAGAGAGAGATTGATTAATGTAGCTCGATTCTGGTGCTGCTCACATTTAAATGTGCATCAACAAATTGTTGCGAGTCTAGTCCAAGGGAATATACATGAATATTTATAAACTATAATGCTAATACAAGTTATCAGAGCTTTTGACAAACAGTGTGCCATGGACGTATGCGGAGGACAGGCGATTTTATTGTTGTTTGGCACCATAAATCACAATTGCTATCTTGACGTTTGATAGATACGGTGAGGACTTTAGAGTTCACATTATAACGACAATGTATTTAGACGTCCTTTAAACCAAGACAGACGTTTGTTTAGAACAGTTTCGCAAATATGGTTCTTGCATCGACGCGTTTGTCAGCGTGTAGTTACACGAAGAAATGTTAGTGAGACCAGCAAGCGAGAGTTCATTTTTGTTATCTACTTAATGCCTTCCCATCACGACTGCGCTTCATAATGTCATGCCGATTTTACCAGTCGAGCAAGAAACACTTAAAATTACGTGTTGTTTGCTTTCTTGATATTTTATAAAAGGGAATAATTTCTATGGGATTTACATGCATGCCGAAATTATTCTCTCCCAAAAAATTGCCTTGCGCTTTCTGATGAAGTACAGTATTTTTATTTATATGTTTCTTTGAATAATTAAGCCATAAATTACTTTGACAGGAATTTAGCAACCTCAAATTTGATTTTCTGCCCAAAAATTTGATTTTGTTTTTTGACGCTACAATCACGGCAGCCGGCGCGGACGCGTTCATGTTTACTATATATATATTATCTGGTATCATTCGGAAAGTGCTTTCATGAGGTAGTTTCTTACGAACTTTGCCATTTTGAACTGTCACGCACATACAGAACAGTAAGTAAGCGTACGTGATGTGAAGAAAACGCGTTTCAAGAGAGTATCTTGCGAGAAAAAAAAGTGTTAACTCTTCATAAAACGTTTTAAACATTTCCTTAGGAACGGATATTAAATTGTAATTTGTTTTAAAGATAAAACGCTGACTTCAAACCTTAGGAAAATTAATATGGTTGCTAGTCAACGGCACATTGAATTTCTAATGTTGTTAAAAGCCCCTTCAAAGAAATAAGGTCTTTTAAATGCAGATTTTATGTATGCATTAAGATTATAATTTGATTGTCTCTCCGTGGAAGCGTAACAGTGTCAGCGAAAAGCACTTTTACTGACGCTTGAAAAGTTTAATATGCTGCAGTATCACAAATACAAAGCAGTGTTGTAATTTCGTGCAATAAACTAACTCTAACTGTTGGTTAGGTATAATATAATGTGTTTATAGAAGTGTATGGTGCAGCGCCCCAAAAAATTTCCCAGGAATTGTTATAATATATTACAAGTTTGAAAGAAACATTATGGGCAAGGAGTGAAGGTGTGACCTCCTAAAACCGCACATGGTGGCACTTCAAACTTTCCCCGCTATTTCCACTTACTAGCCAGCTGAGAATACGATTAACGTAACCTTAACGTAACGTAACGAAAATGGAAGCATGAATAAACTCGAGTATCGGGGAATGGCAAACCCCATGTTACCTTGCAAAAAATTTAAAAACGAGCAGTATTTATGCACGTTTAACAGGTAAAGCAAACAAAAATATTACAAATCATTGACGCCATGTTACTGTCAATTCGATTTCATTCTTGAACTATTCATGTCTAGAACGATTATTTAAAGCATCAATTGCGTAGAACGTTCAACTTTGAAATTGCAAGTTTGATCGCACATTTGCGAAATAATATATGACTATACTCCGTATCATCCTGCGATGGACTAAAGCCCAGTGCTACAGGCCGTCGGGTCCAATCACGAGCCTGTTAGAAACCACGTTGTATATTTGCTCCGTCGTACGCATCAGTGCGCCAAGACGCATCATCCGGGGGCGAGTTTCGCGTCTGCTTATCGAGCCCTGGCTGCGGCTCTGTCTGCTTGCGACTAGTGAAGACTACTGAAGGGATTAAATACGGTCTGGAAGCGATGTGGCGAAGAAAACCCGGGATCAGAACCAGGGGCCATTAAGAAATGAACATCAGTCGGATGGACTGTTCGGGAGAGCGTATGTGTGGACCACGTGCGGAAGGGAGGTACGGGTCCGAGTACGTACAAAAATATTGGATTATATTGGCTAAACCACTTTTATGTAAGTGTGGCCTGCGCGCCCTCCAACTTCTCCAAACAGTTGACATGTTCACGAAATATGACATGAATTATTATGACATTAAATACCCCGCAACTTAAATTCACCAATACAAAATAGCTTCCTGCCACAACCACGAACAATTTGCGTAGCATTAGTGTTCTTCGTACTCAGCGCATCGGAAGTTCCCTCCCACACTATTTTGCAATCCGGTTGCACGCTTTTTTGAGGTAGTGCTTCGGGCGCTAGTCTATCGTTGGGTGAAACGAAGTGTAGTACCAAACCTACTCTTGCTAATCTTTGTTTTGTTTGAGTGTATCCTATACATCAGTTTTAACCAAGGCAGTTTTGACAAAAATACGCTGGCCTAAGTGAAATGCACTGTTGCTCTCCTAGTAGCCGTATATTTAATAACAAAAAATCGTGGAGCCTTTTAGAGGGCAGTATAAATCCTAGGTGTGTTCCTCGAGCAAGATTTTCAGTGGAATATGCGCCAAGAGACTACACTTGGTCACCTAATGCTACAAGTAGTTTATAGATTATGGGCAAAGGAGTGGAAGGTGTGACCTCCTAAAACCGCACATGGTGGCACTTCCAAACTTTCCCCGCTATTTTCCACTTACTACACCAGCTGAGAATACGATTAACGTAACCTTGCACAATGATTTATTCTGAATAAATGTCAATATTTCGGTAAACCATACAGTCATCAGCATATAGTCGGAAGTTTAAAAATACATCATTTTGAAGTTCATTAATAGGGATTAAAAACAACAGAAGTCTCCAAAATAAAGGTTCTGTTTTTTCACGAGTAAAACGGCAACCCCAGGAAAAACCCGAGGTGGATTCAACTATTTGTGACTTCCTTCTGTTAATTATAACTACCGTAAAGTTCCAAGAGAACGCACGCCCCCGAGAGATCACCTGTCCAGTTTTTCTGACTAATTATCTGTAAGATAAAAATTCCGAAACATCGCCCACCCCCTGATTCCCGTCGGACGTCACGCGATGTCCGACGGGAATCGCATCAACTGCGGAATTTGCTGTATCAGCACATCTGACGATCGAGCTCACAGCAGGTTCCCGCGTATTTGTCAGCGATCTGCAGCACCCGAGAATTCTTCCGGCGTGTAACTTGCACCATGAAATGCGAATCTCCTGCTTCCGCAACATCC
This sequence comes from Ixodes ricinus, assembly GCA_037355805.1. Classification (NCBI taxonomy): domain Eukaryota; kingdom Metazoa; phylum Arthropoda; class Arachnida; order Ixodida; family Ixodidae; genus Ixodes; species Ixodes ricinus. The sequence continues at coordinate 18,434 of JAZHYW010009729.1, forward strand.
GGTGTCCGTTTCCGTGAAATAAAACGTTTGTAGCGGATTCTCGCGTTTTCGTCCGGGATGTGCGCTCACCATCTTGATTCCACGTGAGTTGGTCCCGCGTGTATATTGTATCGTGAAATACGATTCTGTTGCGTTTGCGATCTCTGGTACTTGTTCCTGTAACGTACGAGTTGGTCGTGGATTCCCGTGTTTTTGTCCGCGGATCTGCACGCACGATATCGGTTCCCGTGACAGACAGATTTGTAGCGGGTCACCGCGTGTTTATTACAGCGTAAAAATTGAATGTGCTGTTTACGCGATTTGCAGTACGCGTTCCTTCGAAATGCGAGTTCTCGCAAGATTTCCGCGGGTCCTTCCCACTTTGAAACGCGTGTCTGCTGTGTCCGCAACCTGCGGTATCGCTTTCCCGTGGCACAGGAGTTCGTAGCATATTTCTGCGTGTTTATCGCATCGTGAAACGCGAATTCGCCGTGTGGCATCCCCAAAGATAGCCCACCCCATGTTTTTCATAATTTATTTCTTCATGTTGGGTTGGCGTTCTTTCTGGAAATTGCGGTACACGCAAGTAGCTT